>CM017555.1:62411901-62530608 GCA_007844125.1 Sinonovacula constricta | reverse complement strand
TATATAACTTTAGAAACTGTTGAGTTTGTTTAAAAATTGCTTTTACATAAAAAAGAATCAAATTAACTTTTCAAAAATGAAGTCTATTTTAAGATTCTCATTAAAATTTATGAATATTCATAAGTGCTAATTTGCGGTAGAAAGACAATATGTAGTTCAATCACTCAATAGTTAGCACTAGATAGTAGACAATGGCCTAATTTCACCAAAAGCTGACAAAGATACATTTAACGCAAAAAAATGTACATTCTGAAGGAAATATGTATACTTTCTGTGGTTGAATTACTTTGAAATCACCTACTGTACATAAATTTCATGCAGTTTTGCTTTTAAAATGCACATAATCCAACTTAATAAAGAAAAATACAAGGCCTCATTCCTGTTCAGTTTTGTTTGATTTTTTTAATATATTTATATAAATTTATAGCCCTTGCTTTTTGCGCATTTTTATAAACTTAATAGCCCTTAAATTAACCTGGCTAATATTGTCTGTTAATTGGCATTTAACTATATAATTGTATAGTCCTCAATGTATCTAGCTAGTTTTGTCAGCTTTTCAGAGCTTTTTTAAAAATGAAAATTTTTGTAGCTCATTTATTATATCGGTCTAGTTTCGCCCGATTTTCAGGATTAAAATATATATTTAGACAAAATTTTTGAGTTTTAAGTCTAATAATGTGTTGTTTAATTGATTTTTAAATACAAGGAAGTTTAATATACCTTTAGTTCATAGTAAATTTGGTTGTACAGAGTTTTTAAAGCCCTTCAAATCTACCTGAATAGTTTTGTCTGCTTTTAGTGGCATAAATTATTAAAATATTTCTATTGTAATCTTATTTTATTTATATTAACAAAAATTTAAATACATTAACCATCCCTGCCAAGTTGTATCTGCTCTCTCTTGCAACAGAAAGTTAAATTTTTTTCTTTGCATACTTAGTTTTGCCTGCCTTTAAGTACATTTTTAGATAATGTTTAAAATTCTTATGTTAAAAAATAAATAAATTGAATCAGGTATCATTTTGTATGCTTGTTTGATAATCATAAATATATCCTGTTGTGTTTTAGGTATGTCTTCTTTATGGCATTTTCTTTTTTTTAGATTTTTTTAAAATTGTTTTTATGTTGCTTAGGGATTAGCCAGCATTTATGCCGATACTGTGCAGCAACATTTCTATCATTATTAGCACTGGGGCACTTATGAGGTGCCCAGGGACTGAACCCGGCCGGTCAATTATACTGACACCGACAAGCCAGGCATAATGCTGTCCCCTTAGCCTCGAGCGTCAAGAGCAAAGCCACTACTATCAACTTTAAAGTCTTTGGTTTGATCCAGCCGGGGTTTGAACCCACAACCTCCCGATCAGCAAGCCTGCGCTCTACCATTAATGTTGCTTACTTGGTTTGTCTTTTAATGGCCATAATGACAGGAATAGTTATTTTATGAGTAAAAATAGTTTTGCAGTTTTAAGATTTGAAGCCTTTTACAGACACTAGCATGCTTATATGCTTTTTCTCTTCTTAAAACAACTGTTAAGTAGAACCATGCCATCTTGTCTTTTAATTTTTTTAACTGTCTGGGTCACAGTAAAGCATAAGTACATGAGGCGTAGAACCTCATCACTTGTACTTTTGCATAGTTCAGACCTATTCTGTACTTTTGGGCTTCTAATGGCTAACAATAGAAAAGTAAATTAATTGAAAACTATAGCAATGGTTTTTATTCTCCCTACCTAAATTAAATGCAATCTTTTGAAAGGTAACATCTTCACATAATTGTAATCTAGTGAACAGATGTATAATTTAAATCAACCCCTTTAGTCTCTTTTGTTTCCAATTTATTCAACTATTATTATGATCATTTTCTGTTATATTTTTGTGTGCTTTATATAACTTTTTATGTCTGAGGCCAGTTTTGTCTGCTATTTCCAGAAAATGTGTTTTGTTTATTGTTAAATTACAAACACTCTTCACTGTCCTTGTTTATGATTTAATTCATGGCGGTTTTAGCCTGATAATCAGTGTATAATTTTTGCGTGGTCCAGATAATAATTTGTTAAATTGTTTGAATGTTACTATTGGCATTGTTTGGTTTGCACCTATATTTCAGAATAGTTTGTTGAAATTTTGTAAAATTTAAAATTCTGCATAAAAGTAGACAAACCCGGCCTAATGTAACAAAATTTTAATATCAGTATTTAAAATCGCTAAACGCCAGACAAATCAGGCCTAATGTATTAAAATACTTAAATATCAGTATTTAAAATCACTAAACAGCAGACAAACCTGGCCTAATATATTAAAATACTTTAATATCAGTATTTAAACAGCACACAAACCTGGCCTAATATATTAAAATACTTTAATATCAGTATTTAAATAGCAGACAAACCTGGCCTAATGTATTAAAATACTTTAATATCAGTATTTAAATAGCAGACAAACCTGGCCTAATATATTAAAATACTTTAATATCAGTATTTAAACAGCACACAAACCTGGCCTAATATATTAAAATACTTTAATATCAGTATTTAAATAGCACACAAACCTGGCCTAATGTATTAAAATACTTTAATATCAGTATTTAAACAGCAGACAAACCTGGCCTAATGTATTAAAATACTTTAATATCAGTATTTAAATAGCAGACAAACCTGGCCTAATGTATTAAAATACTTTAATATCAGTATTTAAACAGCAGACAAACCTGGCCTAATATATTAAAAAACTTTAATATCAGTATTTAAATAGCAGACAAACCTGGCCTAATGTATTAAAATACTTTAATATCAGTATTTAGACAGCAGACAAACCTGGTCTAATATATTAAAATACTTTAATATCAGTATTTAAACAGCAGACAAACCTGGCCTAATATATTAAAATACTTTAATATCAGTATTTAAACAGCAGACAAACCTGGCCTTATGTATTAAAATACTTTAATATCAGTATTTAAACAGCAGACAAACCTTGCCTAATGTATTAAAATACTTTAATATCAGTATCTAAACAGCAGACAAACCTGGCCTAATGTATTAAAATACTTTAATATCAGTATTTAAACAGCAGACAAACCTCGTGTAATATATATAAATACTTTAATATCAGTATTTAAACAGCAGACAAACCTCGCGTTATATATATAAATACTTAAATATCAGTATTTAAACAGCAGACAAACCTGGCCTAATGTATTAAAATACTTTAATATCAGTATTTAAACAGCAGACAAATCAGGCCTAATGTATTAAACTACTTTAATATCAGTATTTAAACAGCAGACAAACCTGGTGTAATATATTAAAATACTTTAATATCAGTATTTAAACAGCAGACAAACCTGGCCTTATGTATTAAAATACTTTTAATATCAGTATTTAAACAGCAGACAAACCTGGCCTTATGTATTAAAATACTTTAATATCAGTATTTAAACAGCAGACAAACCTGGCCTTATGTATTAAAATACTTTAATATCAGTATTTAAACAGCAGACAAACCAGGCCTTATATATTAAAATACTTTAATATCAGTATTTAAACAGCAGACAAACCTGGCCTTATGTATTAAAATACTTTAATATCAGTATTTAAACAGCAGACAAACCTGGCGTTATATATAAAAATACTATAATATCAGTATTTAAACAGCAGACAAACCTGGCCTTATGTATTAAAATACTTTAATACAAGTATTTAAAAACACTCAAAAAAAGGCAAACCTGGCCCGATGTATTAAAATTCTTTAATATCAGACTTTCAAATCTTTATTAAACACTAAAAAGCAGACAAACTTAGTCTTACACATAAAAATGCTTAAATATCAATACCATAAAGACAAAGCAGGTGATTATAAATTAAACTACTTAAAAATATTTTATAATGTACTAAAAAGCAGACAAAGCTGGTCATATAAATTAAAAGATTTTAAAATTTATAATTTAAAAGGCTCTTAAAACAAACAAACCGTGTCATAAAGATTTCGCTTTTTATGTTTTTATATATCGAATAACCCTTATAAGCAGACAAGCCTGGATGTATACAATAAACAACTTTCTTTATTAAAAAGCAAACAAACTTTGACATATAAATAAAAAAAACTTTAAGATCATAATTTTGAAAAGCAGACAAACTGAGTCATATTGATTAATCAACTTTAGTATTTATTTATTTAGATATCATAAAACACAGGCAAAACTGGCCATATAACGTAATTGACTTTAAAATTTAAATTTTAAATTGTAATAAAAGCAGACAAACTGGCATGTTACAATAAACAACTTTAAAATATTTTAAATTGCACTAAAAGCAACAACAACACTATAATAAGCATATACATTAAAAGAATTTAAACTTTTGAGTTTGCAACATTCTAAAGAGTAGACAAATAATTACACATGTTGATGTATGACATCTAGTTTTACACGCGGAGTAAGTCAACAACCAAAGTTTAAGCGAATTAAAAACCAAACACTACATCAAGCAATTTATTTTACAAAATTTTCAACAGTTTTTAATTTTAATCCAGTTTGTAAGCTACAATACCACCAAAATAAGATATTAAAGTGCTAACCTATTCAGGAATAAAAAACAAGAAAGCCGTACACGATTTGTTTACTTTTTTGGTACATTCAAACTCTGCATTCTAGTGTCAACATCACCGAATACGGGAGTCCATAAAAATGCCCGTCCCAGCATGCTTTTAAAATGTATGAAATGAAGAAACAGATAACTCACATGAGTATCGAGGTCTGTGTGAGGATGTCGTGTTAAAAATATTTTTTAAACTATCGCTTTGAAGTCTCGATTCAACAATCAAACATCCACCACCAGTCATTTTTTCCCTTCTCGTAAACTTTATCATAATTACCTGTGTCACAATAACACCACGTGCAAATCGTGTGTACTGGGTACGGTCTACAGGCTTGGTGAGTGTGGTGATTTTTACCTGTCCTACCTGGTGTGTTGTATTTTGTGTAGATGTTAACACCTTGGGATCTACATTGTTGTGACCGTGGTCTAAAGGGCTTTATAATTTACAAAGTGGGGTGAAGTAAAATTATGAATTAAGATTGAAAAAGCAAAATTTGGATGAAAATAAATAAAAAAAAAATGTAAAACAAAATCGCAATATCGACCAAATCACATGAAACTTAGACCAACATGTGTTAGACAAGTTGTGGCATGTATATAATTGGAAAAAAAACTGTTGAGTTTGTTTGAAAATTGCTTTTAAATGACAAGAATCAAATCAACTTTTCAAAAATAAAGTCTATTTTAAGATTCTCATTAAAATTTATAAATATTCATAAGTGCTAATTTGCGGTAGAAAGACAACACGTAGTTCAATCACTCAATGGTAAGCAATAGACAGCAGACGATGGCCCGATTTCACCAAAAGCGGACAGATACATTTAACGCAAAAACTGTACATTTTGAGAGAAATATGTATACTTTCTGTGGTTGAATTACTATGAAATCACCTACTGTACATATATTTCGTGCAGTTTTGCTTTTAAAATGCACATTATCCAGTTTAATAAAAAAAAATACAAGGCATTATTCCAGTTCAGTAAAATTATAGCTGGGTAGCTTTAAAACATAGTCTGCATTTTTGTGCATTTTTAGGGATTAGGGATTAGCCGGCATTTTTTGCCGATACTGCGCAGCGACATTTCTATCATTATAGCACAGGGGCACTTATGAGGTGCCCAGGGACTGAATCCGGCCGGTCCATTATACTGACACCGACGAGTCAGGCGTAATGCTGTCCCTTTAGCCCCGAGCGTTAGGAGGGAAGCCACTACTACCAACTTTAAAGTCTTTGGTTAGACACGGCCGGGGTTCGAACCCACGACCTTCCGATCCGCAAGCCGACGCTCTACCACCTGAGCTATTGCGGCCGGTTAAAATATAAATTTAATTATTTAGCATCTAACGTTTACGTCTATTTTTAGCTGCCTTTTTAGATTTTGTTTAAAATATATATTACATTGTAGAGACCTTAATGAACCTGGATTAATTTGTCTGATTTTTTAATATATTTATATAAATTTATAGCCCTTTAAATCACACGTTTTGTCTGCTTTTAGTGCATTTTTAAATATACACTTTAAAGTCCTTAAATGAACCTTAATTGTTTAATTGTTTGTTAAATGGCCTTTAACCGTATAATAAAGTGTATAGTCCTCAATGTATCTAGCTAGTTTTGTAAGCTTTTCAGAGCTTTTTTAAAAATAATTGTGTTGTAGCACATTTATTATACCTGTCTAGTTTCGTCTGATTTTCAGGATTAAAATATATATTTAGACAAAATTTTTGAGTTTTAAGTCTAATAATGTGTTGTTTAATTGATTTTTAAGTACAAGGTATTTAATATTCCTTTAGTTCATAGTAATTTGGTTGTACATAGTTTTTAAAGCCCTTCAATCTACCTGAGTAGTTCTGTCTGCTTTTTAGTGCATTAATTATTAAATTATTATTATTTTACCATATTTATATTTAATATTACAAAGTTTAAATTCATTAACCATCCCTGGCAAGATGTATCTTCTCTTTCATGCAACAGAAAGTTAAATTTCTTTCATTGCATGCTTAGTTTTGCCTGTCTTTAAGTACACTTTTAGAAAATGTTTAAAACTTTTGTCAAGAAAGAAATTGTATGAGTTATCATTTTGTATGTCTATTTGATAATCATAAATATATCCTGTTGTGTTTTGGGTATTTTTTATGGCATTTTCTGCTATAGTCCTTTTTTTTCAGAAAAAAAATATTTTTAAGCTGTTTTAATGTTGCTTACTAGGTTTGTCTTTTAATGGCTATAATGATATTTTATGAGTAAACATAGTTTTGCAGTTTTAAAATTTAAAGCCTTTTACAAACTCTAGCATGCTTTTCTGCTTTACTCTCCTTAAAACAACTGTTTAGCAGAACCATGCCATCTTGTCCTAATTTTTTTTAACTGACTGGATCAAATAATTAAGCATAAGTACATGAGGCGTAGATTCACATTACTTGTACTTTTGCATTGTTCAGACCTGTTCTTTACTTTTGGGCTTCAAATGGATAGAATATAATAGAAAAGTAAATTAACTGAAAACTATAGCAACGGTTTTCATTCTCTATACCTAAATTAAATGCAATCTTTTGAAAGATAACATCTTCACTTAATTTTAATCTAGTTATCAGATGTACAATTCAAATCAACCACTTTTGTCTCTTTTGTTTCTAATTTATTTAACTATTGTTATGATAATTTTCTGTTATAAGATCATTTTCTGTGCTTTATATAAATTTTATGTCTGAGGCCAGTTTTGTCTACTCTTTCCAAAAATTGTGTTTTGTTTTATTGTTAAATTACAAACACTCTTTACTGTCCTTGTTTATGACTTAATTCATGGCCGATGTTTTAGCCCGCTAATCACTTGTTGCATTTTTGCACTGTCCAGATAATAATTTGTTAAATTGTTTGAAAGTTACTATTGGTATTGTTTGATTTGCACCTAATTACGCAAAAGAAAAGTTTGTTGATTTTTTAAATAACTCTTTATCTCTCTTTTGGATTAAAATGCACAAAAAACTATTTTGGGCTATTGAAATGATCTTATCATTTTGGCCTAAACAACTTTACAAAGAAGATGACTTTTAAAACATGTTTTTAATGTTTCTTTCCTTGTTTTGTATCAAAAGTATACCTTAACATCAGACTACAGCAATAAGTGATAAAGCATGCCCTAAAATGGATGGAAAGCTAGTCATTTAAAATAAAGCATTGTCACTGACTATCAAAAAATGATTTGCTTTTATCAAATCATCATTATATGCAGAAAAAGTGTCATTAGATTGTATCAAATACTGACTTGTACAATTTAAAATTCTACATAAACCTAGAGCTTAAAAGCTCTAAAAAGTTCAAATAAAACATACAAAACATGAGAGTTTACATTTAAGCGACTTAATCACACTTTTTCAAAATTGCATGACATATATTTTCTCTATTTTATATAGTGACAGTTTTGTTGTAACTTTTACATTTGACTGGCATATGAATACCTTTGTCCTGTGCCTTTTTCCCCCAAGTTTAATGTATATGTTGCAATACTCATAGTGCCTCGTAAACAGTTGTTAAACAGAACTAGACACTTCATATCTATATAAAATATTGGATCATTTGTTAATCAGGTATTGTTTATGACTGATATTAACACTTGACCTATAAACTACTTCTTGCCCATTTTTGGACATATAGTAAAATAGTAAAGAAGCACTAAAAGCAGATAAACCTTGTAATTTACAATAAACAGCTTTTACAGTTGTTATATTAAAAAAAACCCACTAAGAAGCAGACAAATCTGGCCATATCCACTAAACTACTTAATTATAAGTATTTAAAATCACTAAACAGCAGACAAATCTGGTTTAAAGTATTGAAATACTTTAATATCAATATTTTAAATCACTAACAAGCAGTCAAACCTGGCCAAATGTTTTAAAATACTTTAATATCAGCTTTAAAATCACTAAAAACAGACAAACCTGGTCTGCTATATTAAAATTCTTTAATACCAGTTTTTAAAATCACTTAAAAGCAGACAAAACTGGTTTAATGTATTTAAATACGTTAATATCAATATTTTAAATCATTAAACAGCAGACAAACCTGTCCTAATGCACTAAATTCTGTAATATCAGTATTTAAAATCGCTTAAAAGCAGAAAAACCTGGTCTAATGCATGAAAATACTTTAATATCAGTATTTAAAAATCACTAAAAAGCAGACAAAACTGGTTTAAAGTATTGAAATACTTTAATATAAATATTTCAAATCATTAAACAGCAGACAAACCTTGCCTAATGCACTAAATTCTGTAATATCAGTATTTAAAATCGCTTAAAAGCATAAAAACCTGGTCTAATGCATTAAAATACTTTAATATCAGTATTTAAAATCATTAAAAAGCAGACAAAACTGGTCTAATGGATTAAAATACTTTAATATCAATAATTGAAATCACTCAAAAGTAGACAAACCTGGCCCAATGTATTAAAATACTTAAATATCTGAATTTAAACTTCTTTATGAAACACTAAAAAGCAGACAAACTTAGTCTTACACATAACAATACTGTAGTAACAATACGTTAAAGACAAGGCAGGCTGTTATACATTAAACTACTTAAAAAAAATTATAATGTACTAAAAAGCAGACAAAGCTGGTCATATCAATTGAAAGATTTTAAAATTTATAATTTAAAAGGCTCTGAAAAGCAAACAAACCGTGTCATAAAGATTTTGCTTCTGGTATTTTTATATATTGACAAACCCTTATAAGCAGACAACCCTGGTTGTATACAATAAACGACTTTTTTATATTAAAAAGCAAAAAAAAACAACAAACTTTTGACATATATATAAAAAGACTTTCAGATCATAATTAAAAAAAAACGAGTAATATTGATTAATCGGCTTTAATATTTATATTTTAACATATCATAAAATACAGGCAAAACTTGCCATATACCGCTATTGACTTTAAGCAATTTATTTTACAAAATTTTCAACAGAGGTCAGGCTAAATACAATTTGAAAGCTATAATACCATCAAAATTATTTATAAAGGTGCCAAGCTATCCAGGAATACGAAACAAGAAAGCCGTACACGATTTAATTTATTGTATGCCTTTTTAGTACATTCAAAATGTCTGGATTCTAGTGTCAACATCACCGAATACGGGAGCCCATAAAAATGCCCGTCCCAGCATGCTTTTAAAATGTATGAAATGAAGAAACAGATAACTTACATGAGTATCAAAGTCTGTGTGAGGAGGTCGTATTAAAAATATATATTAAACTATCTCTTTGAACTCTCGCTTCAACAACCAAACATCCACCAACAGCCATTTTTTTTTTCCTTCTCGTAAACTCTGTTAAAATTACCTGTGTCACAATAACACCACGTGCAAATCGTGTGTACTGGGTACGGTCTACAGGCATGGTGAGTGGTGTTGATTTTTACCTGTCCTACCTGGTGTGTTGTTTCATTGTGTAGATGTTAACACCTTGGGATCTACATTGTTGTCTAACAGTGGTATAATGGGGTTTTATAATTTACAAAGTGGCGAGAAGTAAAGAAAAAACAAAAATGACTAAACAGCATTTGTGAGACCATTTCCATTTCACTCCTACGCTCTTTAACATTTTTTGGTGCCAAGAATTAACTGTAACTACAGTCTGTATCTTATAGCCTCTTACTCTCCCGGAAGCAGGCATCAATAATAATTACGGACTTTACTGAGTAGAGCCTGTATAGCTCCTAATGGTTATCACAAGAACACACATTTCTGATACCATTATAATACCAAGGACTATGATCAATTTTCGACTTAGAATAGCATTTTGAAACGGGGGTAAGAATACATCTTGAACTGATGGGAACTGGGGGGGGGGGGGGGGGGGGGGGGGGGACGAATTTACAGGGACGGATCTAGGGTTTACTTTACATGAGGGATTTTTAAATGGAGATTAGACTCAGTGTATTTTTTACAATATTCGGGTGCATATTTATAATGTTTACTTTAGTTTCTAATGTTTGGGGAAGATAAGTTTTAAAGAAAGACTTAACACGATCGTAAAAGTGAGATACGACATGTGACATTTTCATATAAAACATAAAAAACAACAGCAACAAAGCAACAACAAAACAAAAACAGCAACAAGCACGCCAACAACAAAAACACAAAAACGACAGCAACCAAAACAACAAACACAACAACACACACTAAAAAAACATAAACAAATGCGGGTGGGGGGGGGGGGGGTCAAATGGCTTTCCAAATATGTGTGTGTATGTGTGTGGTGGTGGGGCGGAGGCATATTGTTTCTGTTTTTGTTGATGTTTAGTTTTTGCTTTTTTTTTTGTTTTGGTTTGTTTGTTCTGTTGTTGTTGTTGTTGTTACATATGAATATTCAACATTAGGGATGCAGAGGCAGTACTATTATGATAAGGCAATTTACCAAAGTACAAACTCTTTGAAATGTGGTTAAGCGCAGCTATAAAATATCATCTACGATGCTAAGAAATCAAATCTGTGGTCATCAGGGATAATTAGATAACAACAACAATGATCTTTAATGACATTGCATAATATTATTGCATAATATCATGGTATGCATAGATGTTACATAACGCAACAAGAGCTTAAACAAAAGTGTTATTGTTTTAACTGTGGTTCAACATTTTTGTCAAACTGTACCATGTTAAAAAAAAATTTCGTAATCAATTCTATGGCAGACACTACATTATGTCTAAAACTATCAAACTTTACGAAATACAAAAAAAACAACAAAAAAACAAACACGAAATCAACACGCCAATCACGTGCGCTAGATAACGATCCTTAGTGTTGGCTGGATTGTATTAGCTCAGCAGACAGCCAATACTAATAACTTAACTGTCGGCTGTCTTCGTTAATGGTGTGATTCCAAAAGAAATCCAAGGATTATGTTGTAAATCTTCACTTTTCTAAAAGAATATGGACATTAGTGTCAGACAAAATGGTCAGTGCACCTGTTAAAACGGTCGCAGCCATCGCAACTTTCGGCATTGCGTCTGAAATTGTATATCAAGCCTACAAATGGATTCGAAACCAAAGTTCACGTGTTTGGCCCAAAACCGAAAGTAGACGTGAGATGTACGAAGTTCTTTTTTTTTCCTGATAAAGACATTGCGTGTAAGGATTACTTTGTTGGTGAAGATGGATGCTATAATCCAAAATGTCGATTTACACACAAACAAAACTCTTTAAGCAAGTTGTATGGCTATCTCGCAGGGGCTGTCGAGTCGGTGGACGTGTGTGTGTTTGTGATTTGTTGCCAAGATCTAGCAGACATCTTGGTACAGCTGCACAGAAAGGACATCAAGGTGCGAATCATCTGTGATGATGAGCAGGTTGATATTACAGGCTCTCAGATCTGGCCACTTCGCAAGGAAGGTAACTATACACATGGCAGAGTTATTGTTTTGTTGGGTGTTTTTTTCCCCCACATAATAATGACAAAGATTTACAATGTGGGTAATTGTGGCTGAACAGTTAGAGTAACCAAACCTCAGCCCCTTACCACATGGTTTCAAGTCATGTGGGAAGGTTTTCCAGCTTGCCAGTGGTGTGCCACTGGTTTTATCCCAGTGGCAGATCAAGAATTTCTGGCTGTGGGGTCTAGTGGGGCGGGGGGCATGAATTTTTAATCATGTTTTGTTAACCAAAGCTACCAACATTGATAAATGCTTATTTTATTACTTTCCAAAGTTATTTTGCTATATTTGGGAGACGTTTTGAATGTTCAATATTTCGATATTGTATATTAACAATAATTGCATGGTGGGCAAACATAAGCAATTATGGTATTGCAAAACATAGACAAGTAATATTTTCATTCTGACAACGGGTCCATGAGAAGCATCCGCCGAGGATACTTAGTTGCATAACTGTCAATGATTTGACCAATGTCCAGTTTAATGTCACAGAACAGTAGCATCAGAGTGTTAAAACGCTGCTGTCCCATCGTGCTTCTGTGAGAATTTTTAATAGATCTCAGAGAGGAGGTTGAGCGTTTGCAGCTGGCTGCTGTCATGGACATTAGTAACAATTAGTTAATATCTTTGTTATGTTTGGATACATGCTTTTACACATTTAACTTAATGTTTCACTGATAGTTAAGTGCTCTTGTTCACTGTTTGGCCATTGCTTTGTTCACAATTTGATTTCTTGGTAGAAGCTTCCCAAATCCGGCATGTGTTCAAGGTAAAACTAAAATATAGTGGCAAGTTTAATTTGAGGAATTATGAAATGATGCAGTGGAATGTTAAAATACAGAAATAATTAGGGACAAAGTGAACACCTACCTGAACTGAACCCACAGTGTTGTGTCGAGATATTTTTGAAACTAGATCTATGTTTTACTATTAAATATTGTATTTCATTGGTAATAATATGTTTATAAATAAGAAATATAGATAGTTTCCATGTGATGTCATAGGCACTGATAAGACAGTTTAAGGCAGCCATCTTTGAAGGCAGAAGCTAATGCAGGCCAAAATCTGGAAATATGTGCTGTATTAAACTCACAACTATGTTGTTATTTTCCAGTCTATTTTACTGAATTTTATATCAGATTTAACAGCTTTTATGAAGTATTTTAAATATCAAAATATATTTTGATATCATAGTTTAAAAAGTAGAAAATTACAACCAACAACTGCTGTTCACTTTGTTTAGGGATAAGCCAATAATTTTATTTATTTCCATGTATTAATTCTTTGTGCATTTATCAATTTTAAAATTATGAATTTCAAGAGCTGTTCAATGGTGTATAGCCTTTATTTTTTGAAGAAATTACAAGAAAAAAGTTTGCGCTCCTATACCATTCATCTGAAAATTGCTTGTAGTTACCATCAAAGATGGCTGCCAAGATAATGACTGATGTGGAAACTATTTATTGCACCCCCACCCCCACCCCCACCCCCAATTCCCCCCAACAAAAAATAAAATTATGACTCAGACTGAATACATTGAGTTCTTTTATGACTAAATACCTTTAATGCAATTTATCAAACTCAATTAATCCAAGAAGGGCACATGACATTTAAATGTATTTGAATATATCAACACAATTTGCCACAAAAATAGGATAATTTAATCAGTCACTAAATTGAGTAGATTCCTTGTAGCATATTGACGAAATGTTTTGAGCACTCATTCAGACTTTGTGGCAGTCAAATGATGGGAACGCCCTGTATATATCCACTGATCCAGCTTACCTCCACTGACATTGCTGCAAAATAACTGCAAATGCAGCTTACTATATTTCTCATAAAGTAAAATTGTAATAAATATTGTTTTCACTTACGTTTTGTTAGACCATGTGTCCAATCTTTTGGGTATAGGTCTTTGTTCCAACTAATCACTGAATTTTTTTCATGAAATCGGAGCTACACTCAATTTCTACCTTATAACCTTGACATGTATCTAATTTTTCAAATCAAAAGGGCTGACTGTGAATCAACCTTTGATCTATAAAATTATATTGAAGTGAAATTAAATAATATATTTATATTTACACCAGCTTTGTTTCAGATTGCTATATAGGTAGTTATATTTATACATTGTATTATCTGTGTCATTCTGTAAAAACATTTTTCCCCTTACAACTACCGGCCGCAATAGCTCATTTGGTAGAGCGTCGGCTTGCAGATCTGGAGGTCGCGGGTTCAAACCCCGGTCGGGTCAAACTAAAGATTTTTAAGTTGGTAGTAGTGGCTTCCCTCCTAATGCTTGGGGCTAAGGGGACAGCATTACGCCTGGCTCGTCGATGTCAGTATAATGGACAGGCCGGGTTCAGTCCCTGGGCACCTCATAAGTGTCCCTGTGCTATAATGATAGAAAAGTCGCCACACAGTATCGGCAAAAATGCGGCAGATCTCATCCCATCCCTCTTACAACTTAAGCTACTTTACCAGTTTCTGTAAGTCTTAGATAAGTTACCATTTATGTCCTATTCAAATGTCATTAACCTTGTTGCAGGTTTAAGTGTACGGACTGATCACTCGTCATATTTCATGCACCACAAGTTTATCGTCATCGACAACCAGCTCTTGATTACTGGTTCCTTCAATTGGACCCGGCAAGCCATCTCAGGTAACCAGGAAAATCTTCTGATTCTGAACCATCGAGAAACAGTTCACAAATACCTCACAGAATTTGATCGTCTCTGGAATGAATTCAATCCTCGGAAGTCAATCAAATCAGAGCTACATAGGACAGCTAGTGGTGATGCTAATGTTAGCTAAACATGAGAAGTCATGTACAGTGAACAATATGAAATAATGTACAGTGGTACATAGAAAATCATGTACAGTGATATGTATACATATATACAGAAGATTATGTTCTATCATACATAGGAAAGTCATGTACAGATTTATGATGTGACAACATTGAAATTGTATAATTATAAATATATTGTGTAGAATGGTGAAAAGTCATGAACAGTGAAAATGTGAAATTGTATAAAAAATATGCAGTGGTTATTGCAGTTAATAAGTAATAAATCATGTACAGCACCTCATTTAGAGTCAATGTACATTGAAAAAAATGATCAATTTACAGCAATTTCACACAAATTATGTACAAATCTATTAAAATATAAGATCATTAACAGAGTGAATAACATGAAATCATGAAAAGTGAGTAAAATGAAATCATGATTATTGAGTAACATGAAATCATGATGATTGAGTAACATGAAATCATGTACAGTAAGTAAATTAATTCATGCACAGTAAGCAACATGGAATCATGATTAATGAGTTACATGAAATCATGTACTGTGAGTAACATGAAGTCATGTACTGTGAGTAACATGAAGTCATGTACTGTGAGTAACATGAAGTCATGTACTGTAGAGATTGATGATAGCATGTATAAATATTAATCTTAAATGAAGTTATGAACAGTTGTTAATGTAAAGTCAGGGTTGTTCTTTTTTCTTTTTGAGGTTGTTGTTATTCCATTGATGTTACAGTTTGTTAGACTGATGAATAAAATTCATATTAATTCTGTCTCATATACATGAAGTGTCGTATTGAAAGAATTAACCATGTACTTGCCTTTCAAAAAAGTGTTTGACGAAGTGCATATGGGTCATTATTTTTGTAACATTTAAAAAATAATATGTTGTAAATTCCATTGATCTGCCTAAATTGTATTGTTGCAGTTGCTCATGTATTTTACATATCAAGGTACCACATGTCTCAGAAGAATTAGATTATGTTAATTAGTTAATGTTGATGGCTAATTAGTTAATAGCTAATTAGTTAATGTTGATGGCTAATTAGTTAATAGTTAATTAGTTAATGTTGATGTTCCACTGGAACCGTACTTTATTGTCTTGACACAGCACTCACAATATGCAGCGCCCGGAATATCGGGCTTTCTAAGCCAGATTTCCCACCTGTCACCGTTTTTGTCGCATTCTGAGAGCCATTCTGAATTCAATTTATTTTTTACATCTTTTTCTAGCGATTTGGTATCACAATCCGATTTTAATAACTTCATTTTCTCTTTTGCATAAATGTAAGCTTAAAATCCATTTAAATACTTATAGAGATTTGTTATTTTAAGAAAATGGAAGTGTTTGTTGATGATGGTTAACCTGTGTATCGCGAGAAAGGCAGAAAAGTCAACATACACTCCAAAGAGCACAAGCATAAAAACCTAGTCAAACAATTTAAAAGGATGTACTTGCATATAGTGATTATTCAGGGGAGACTACTAATTAATGACTTAATTTACCTTTTTACTTAAAAGAACCACTTTTATTAGCTTAGGTTATTCAGTGCTCCAGTAAATAGCAATTGTTAAAATAACATTTGATTTAATTGTTAAAATGCTGAAGGCTAATAATTGAAGATTTTGACAGCTTATGCTAGTGTTATTTGACAGGTGACTTATTTGATATGAACATAGCAGGAATGAGCCATTATAAATTTTTTAGAACAAATTGGCATATTAATAAATATGAGGTGAATTATAAATTATAAGAATGTTATGTAAATCTCACTTCCAGTAAATCATTTTTGCTCTAGTGCAAGTCAGTACATGTATGTGGCATTCATCTATTTTGTTTTGTCACCAGTAAAATTGCACTTTTTATGATTAGATTTATGTGTAATTGACAAACTCTATTATTGACCTAAGACTAAGGTTTATTAGTTAAATTTATTTCTTAATCTTTGACCTCCCCCCCCCCCCCCCAAACAAAAACAAAACAAAAACACATTGTCAACACACACACACATTTGGTCTAAAGGATACTTTTCTCCCAAATTAATTTCATTATACCTGACCTGGAAGTGCATTCGGTAGAGTGTCAGCTCCAGGTAATGGGAGGCCCTAGGTTCGATCCTTGGTCAAGACATACTAAATTCATTAAAAATGGTAGTGGTGTACATCCCTTACTAAGGCTCAAGCAAATATAAGGTTACCGTTAGTTCCACGACTAGTTGGCCCGGTGTCAGGAAAATGTGACTGGTTGTGGCCAGGTGTTCACGGCATGCTATACACAGTGCAGGCAGCACACAATCTGCTTCAAATGGACACCGTCTCCAGATAACTGAAATACTGTTAGTGGGATGATAAACCCAATAAACATAATTTCTTTTCCAATATTGACATATTTTAACACTTGTATTGTCCCAATCTTAATCCAAAAAGTTTTTTTAACAAAATTTTGAACATATTTACCATCTACGGTATATGCATACAGTATAAGAAAATTACAACAGTTTTTTTTTCTTTAGTGCAGAAATCCTTTAAAAAAAGTCCCTGCAGATGTTGTTTTTGTTTTTTGCAAACATTTCCAATGACATTGGAATGGATTCTAGTAGTTGTGTTACCATATCAGGGTTCATAACATTCTATCGCTGGTAGTGCAGCATTATTTGAACACTGTTTTATTGTTTTATGATATTAAGTTTTTACCTGTACTATTTGCAAAACAATTCCATATTTATCGCATGATTCTACTTTTTTCTATTTAATACACCCAGTACAAATTTTGTTATATTACTCTAGTGTAATATAGCTTTTTGATTGATGACGTCATCGACGTCATCATAATGCAGATCATCTCATACCACTATTTTACCAAGTATTGTTATTAAAATTTCGTAAAATCGTATATTGGCGACTAAAATTATATAATAAAAAAGAATCTGACACACTTTGTCATTTAATACAAACATTTATAAAACTCGTCCAGGAAAAATGATAATAAGTTGCCATAGGCTTGTTTACTATTACCTTTCCTGAACTCCTTTAATAAATGTTTGTATTTAATGATAACTGGTGACAGATCTTGTAATTTCAAAATGAAATGTATAAGAAATAAGCTTTCGGGTATTTATTCCATATATTTTATATTAGAAATACTTATATTTTTATTTTTTATCTGGATATGTTCTTATTACACTCAAATGCTTTATCTTATTTTTTATATTAGGTTTTTATGTAAATGTTATCTGAAACGTTATTTATACTTAAAAATAAGAAATGTATAATATTTCTACAAAAATTTTATATTAAGTGAAATAACAACTTGCAATGTGAGAAGTTGAAATAGTCATGACCCCATATTGGCGCCGCTTTGTGCCTCTTATGGAATGCATTTTTTATGGGAACGATAGAGTAGCAGTCAATAACACGATGTCTGAGGCGTTCCGTGGGACACTTTTCAGAGAAAAGAACTAAGTTGTCCGTTTTTTTAACAGGGGAGCTTGCAACAATTAAGTGTAGCTGGCAATTATAAAAAGTAGCATAAAAACGTAGCCGTTTGGCGAAGTTTTGTTTAACAAATGAAACCGAGTATACCGATGTAAGAAATGCACCTTGTAAATACAGATGTAGCAGAGAACAAGGAAAACAAAGTAGCAAAAATACTCTACTTCCCGCCAGTGTTATGGCGCGGTTTTTTCAAATGTTTATGTAATTAATCAACAATGGAAGAGAGTATTTAGTTCCAGGGATAGCCATCTTCTTCTTTAAAGCACATGTTCTTTACGGCGCAATGGACGTTTCACATCCTAACTATTTCTTGTAAAAGTACTGGTATAATAAGCACTTCAAACATATCATGAAGCAGTGTAATAATAATAAAAAATAACTAGCGAATTCTTATAGAACATATGCAGTATTTTTTTCTTTGACATAACTTGTTAAAAATTTGTATGAAATAAACTGTTGATAAAAGAAATAAAAATATTTATGCCAAGGGTATTATTATTTTTTTCGTCCTTGGAGGCCCTTGATTATCAATTTAACTCCCATAAATATGTGGAGAAACTATGCTAGTATTGAGAAACTACTACAATCACATTTAGTTCAAAACGAAAAGAAATTGTATTCCCTATACACGTATGTTTTTGCCACAAATGTTTAGATTACTGTGTACTTAAGTTTTGGCTGAAAACAAAAAGAAAGCAAAACATTTTTAATCATTAAAGTAATTCTTTAAACATGTTTTTGTGTGTATTAGTTTATTTTTGTTACATCGCATAGACACAACTATGGTCATACTGACGACATCCAGCTAATAATTGGTGGAGGAACACTCAAGACTCATGCCTGTGTACAACCACGGGCGCACCGTAGGTTAGCTGGAAAACCTCCCTGTATGAAAGTTCTCGCCCCGACTGGGACTTGAACTCCTTGAACATTGAGAGGGTACAAGTGTGTATGATTCATTTAAAATTTATTTTTAATCCAGATTAGTGAGTACAATGCTTTAACGGAACAGAGTAAAAACATGGCGAAATATAAACACAAACATTCACTGGAGTACAGAAAAAATAAACAGCGCATATTGTTGTTTTTTCAAAGACCATTTGTGTGGTTTGTGTGATTTATCTTTAAAGAGGGAGAGACAATGAGCTGGCCAGAAAGATACTGTGACAGAGAGAGAGACAGAGAGAGAGAGAGGAGGTGGGGGATGCGGCATCTTTATACGTATTTCCTTTTTTTCGTAAGTAAAGGGACTTAATTTTATTTATAGTCAACCATTTTTGTTTAGCTTTTCAAATAGAAATATTGCCATATTCTTTTCTAAACACTATGTGGACATATTTTTGCAATGACGTCACTACTTTCGTCATAAACTTATAGAAAATATCAGCGCTTGGACATTTTGTATTCAAATGGATCGTTTTTCTTATCATTGCTTGCATTTGAGAAACTCGTCAGGAAGTGCGAGGTTAGAGCTCTGTAAAACCGGTTTAAGCATCGCAGACTGTCCATATTGCCGACTGACCGTTCCAAGGCGGTAACTGTCAGGTTTGCTCTTCTCGTTAAATGACTCATCACAAATTTGTTCTTACATTTCGCTTGGCTTGCATGTGAAATACCTTTGTTCTGAGCCTTTTCGGAGTTTGGTATATGTTGCAATGCTCATAGGACTTTGTCATATATTCTTATTCATGATCACAACAATGTTACTTGTGCAGTGTGGCGGTCGTTAAAAATGTCCCCCTGCATGTAATCTATGTTGTCATTTTATTCATACTTTAAGGATTGTTACGTGCATTTCCGTTGATGGACATTAAACTTTGGTTCTTCAATTCCATCTTCACATGAACAGGATGCTACAACCATTTATTCGTCTCTGGTCATGTTTGTTCTTGATTCAGAAAGTTAATTCTATTTATAGTAAAACTTTTTTGTGTAGCTTTTCAAATAGAAATATTACCAATCCTTTTCCTTGAAAGAGCTTAAGGATGCTCTAAATAAATCGCATGATACCGGTGCTGGTCCAGACGACATACCGTATCAATTCTTACAACATTTACCAATTCGATCTCTAAACTTACTTTTGTCAATCTTTAATGAAATTTGGATATCCGGTTAAGTACCCGATTCTTGAAAAATGCCTTCATTATTCCACTTCAACAACTTAATTTCAGAATATCAACGTAGCACAGTCGATCATCTTGTTCGTTTAGAAACGCTCATTCGTAATGCCTTCATCATGAAGGAACACCTTGTAGCTGTGTTTTTCGATCTTGAAAGGGCTTATGACACGGTTTGGAAACATGGGATTTTAAAGGATTTATGTGACCTTGGTATCAGGGGTCATTTACAACCCCCAGGGTTGTATTCTATATGTTACCCTTTTTAACATAAAAATAAATAATATTGTAAAAACCTTTTCATGAAGGGATTGACTGTTCACTTTTTGTGGACGATTTCGTTATTTGTTACCGCTCTGTTTTAAAAATATGAGCACAATTGAAAGACAATTACAACACTGTCTTAATAAGTTGACAAAATGGAACAACAAGAACGGTTTTAAATATTCTCCAACCAAAACCAACTGTATACATTTCTGTCAGAAACGGTGACCCCGAATAGTTTTTAAATAACGTTCGCATTCCCGCCGTCCAGAAAACTAAGTTTCTTGGGGTCATTTTTTACAGGAAACTGACTTTTCTTCCACATATTAATTACATCAAGAAGAAATGTCTCAAGGCTGTTAACTTGCTTAAATATTTATCCCATAAAGACTTGGGAGCCGATAGGAAAACATTGCTACTTCTGTACCGTTCCCTAATTCGGTCTAAACTAGATTACGGAAGCATAGTCTATGGTTCTGCCAGGAGGTCCTATCTCCAGATGCTGGACGTCGTTCACAACCAAGGATTCGTCTAGCTCTAGGAGCGTTCAGGACCTCACTAGTGCAGAGCTTTTACGTTGCAGCCAATGAACCACCATTATTATTGCGTCGCGAGATAACCCAACGTTTAATTGTGTTTTCAACCCTAAACATGAAGAGCTTTATGATCGATCACCTAAAGCCATCAGACCTCTTGGTTTAAGGCTTAAAGATAGCATAAACACATCAGGTATAAAACTCGAAAACATTTCTGAAAACCCCACAATTGAACATCCAGCATGGCAACTCCGTTCTCCTGATGTGAATTTAGAACTCTGTAAAAATAAAAAGTCGAACACAGATCTTTTGATTTTACGATCTGAATTTCTCGAACTCCGTGACAAGTATTCTGATCACGTTCGTATATATAATGATGGTTCAAAGGCGGACAATCATGTTGGCTGTGCTTCCGTACGTAATAGCCACTGCATTAAACAAAGACTTTCTAACAACCTGTCTATCTTCACCGGTGAAATCCGGGCTATAAATCTAAGCCTTGATTTCATTTCAGAACATTCCGGTGAAAAATATGTTATATTTTCAGACTCATCTGTATTGCAGAGCATAAATTCATTGATTTATTCAAATCCACATGTTCGCACTGTTTTTGTCAAACTTCAAAGTTTATATGACACTAACGAAATCTCCTTCTGTTGGCTTCCTAGTCATGTAGGCATCCAGGGAAACGAAGATGCTGACAGGGGTGCAAAATCTGCCTCAGCACTTACTGAGACAGACCTTTGCATCCCACACACTGATTTTAAACCACTTATTAACCGACATATTTTAACCAAGTGGCAGACAAGTTGGGACAGTATTGTTTGTAACAAATTACACGTAATTAAACCTATAGTCGGTGCCAATGTCTCTGCTTGCAGAGAAAGTCGACGAGAAGACGTAGCTCTTACCCGCTGTCGCATTGGACATACTAGGTTAACTCATTCATATCTTTTAAAAAAAGAAGTTCAACCTGTATGTGTTCTTTGCCAGGAACCACTGACAGTCAGCCATATTTTATTACAGTGTATCGACACAGACCACATACGGTCGAAGTATTTTAATGTCCATAACATGTACGAACTATTTAGGACAGTGTCGGATTCTTAACTAGTTTTCTTCTTGAACGAGATTGGTATTCTTATAAAGTTATAAATTTTTAAACTGTTTATTAACCAATCGTCATACTTTTTAAACCGTTTTATGTGTTGACCTGTTTTAAATTATAATTTATTTTTTTACCTGATAGTTTTTATATTTTTCTATATTTTACATGCGTAGTTTGGTTTTAACCTGATTACGTTCTATTCACATTTAACTTTGTATTCGGCGCCGTATGGCCTGTTAAGTCTCATTCATATCTCTTAACTAGAACTATCGCTAGATGCGATTCATACCCCCACCAATGTCCTTGACAAAGCTGGTACAAGGGTAAGATGGGTTCTGCACATTGCCCAGTTGGGTTGAACATTTAAGACAAGTTTGAAGAAAATCCTTCCATTAGTATAGAATTTATAGAGCGGACCTGACATTGTCTAGTATTGATTGTAAGTAAATTAAAAGATATTATAAAGTTTTAAGTGAATATTTGTTCATGTTTCAGAGCTATTGAAGTAAATGTAAATTTCAATGAAATATTTATTAGTGGTAAGTATGCAGTGTCTAATGAAATATTTACATATATTACTGGTAAGTATACAATATCTTTATATATTAAAGTTGAAATAAATGGGGAAATAGATGTCCGTATGTGACAGAAATATTTAGGTTAGTTCTTGATCAGTATAGATATTGTGATAAATTATGAACTGAATAAATTATCATGAATAAGATGACCATGTATTAAACAATATAGCAATAATTTACAATAACATAAATTTTGTACTGAAATGGACAAACTTTTCATAATACCTCAAGGCTAGAGAAGAAGAATAAAATGTTTGTACCTATTTATTATTAAAGTTGCTAGAATAACTGTTGCATGGGGATTGCCATCTGGTCGTGGAAATGATCTGAGTAATGTACATGAGTGACGCACACAACTGCATCTTCCACATGGCGATTAACATAAATGTAGTCGAGTGTATTTCCATTTCTATGTGTTGCTTATGTTACATACTGGGAAAACCCATAGTACTTTGTCAGTCTTTGTAATTGTCTGTAGTTGGCATTTTTTGCCTGTTGTTCACATTGAAGTCACCAGCCAATATTGTTGGACCGTTGGGAACATGGAGAGATGAAAGTACTTTGTCAAAATGGCGTAAGAATGTTTTCAGACTGGTCAGTGGGTTATTATACACGCAGACGACCATAATTCTGTGTAATGTAGCCCTGTGCTCTAACAGTATGTCTAGACAGTCAAAGACAGGGGTGTCTATATGGAACTGATGTCTGACATGGAACTTGTGCTCAACTTGTATAGCACCACCACCATGAGGATTCAAGTTTGTTCTCACAGGTTTTCTGTCTTTTCTATAAATTTGTTAATTGGGCCCAAGTTCATATGTTTCATCACAATGGTTTGCTTGTAACCATGTTTCAGTAAGAAAGATTATGTCCGAAGTGTGAATATTTTCATCACAACAAATACACTGGAAGTGTGGCTTTAATGAGTTTAACAAACTCAGGTTTAAGTATATATCAGGTAGTGTAATGTGTTGGAACTTGTAACTTAGGCACTTTGAACAGTTTTGTTGATGACAATCGCTGCATTTCTGTTACAAAATCTGTGTTAACTTTGATGTTTTCTCTACGGAATACTTTGACTAAATATAGGCCTTCTAGAGTCTTGACCCTACTAAGAGCTGTATACATTTGGCCAGTCCTGTAAGTCCCAACAATACAGACAACAAGTCCAGTGTTTTCCCTTGTGCTTTGTGAATCGTAGAAGCCCAAGCTAAAGTCAGCGGAAATTGTGTCCTGTGAACTGTGACTTGTTTTTTTTTTCTGATATCAACAGTTGTCTGTTTAATTGGTGTAGAGTCGGTGTTTCCAAAGATATTTTTTCAACTTGGTTCGTGTGTTCTGACCGCATCTTTGATCATCAAACTTTACCAGAATATAATTTGGTTTGTAATCATTATTATTAACATTGATCACTGGATAGAAACCAGTCACAGTCCCTGAAGCAGAATTCACTAGTCCATCTGTTTGATCTATGTTGACTGTCAGCGACACCCGTGCTCCTTCAGCAACTTTCAGTTCACTCAGCAGTTGACCCTCTTTTGGCCCTAACTCGATTTCTTTTTACTGTCCAGTTTCTTTGTCTTTCTTTGTATCTTTTGATTTTACTGTTAAAATATTTGTCTGTAAGGTTTTCAAGGTTTGTCTATTGTGACTGTCAACATCTTTATTTGTTGGAAAACTATGCAATGCATATTTTGGATACTGTGGAGATGATTCTTCAATTTGCCTAGATTTGATCAGCAATATGTCACTTTCTGTTGGTTTATTAATGCGAATTCTGTTAAGTGCTGCAGCGAATTGGACATCATCTTTCCGTCTCATAATCTCCTCTAACTGAATCAATTGAAAGTGTTTACACCATAGAGAACCATAAAGGTTTGCCAGTGGGTCGTTATTGTATTACTTGAATATAGGGCATCGAGCCACTGGTGGTAACTGGCCAACAGAAAATCTGAGGAAACAAAAGAAATTTCATCAATAATGAGTATGCACAAATTACCAAGTACACTCTTCATACGTGCTAATTGTTCACTTGTTAGTGATATGTAGTCTGCATGTCTTCTCTCAAAAACAGGTATCTGAAAAGGGGAATGTAATGTTTGTCCACCTATGTTGCAAGCTGCAACACCAGTAAAGGCAGCAACTAACACAGTTGTTTCTTCATCTGTTTTGGAGATGGATAGTAATCTGTTTGCAGTTTGCACAATTGTTCGTACTAGATGGCTCTTTCTTACTGCAGCTCCACCAGACAGGAACAGATGGAATGGTTTAGGTCTTTGTCTTGTTTTGTAAGTCATTGACATTTCTATACACCAGTGTACAATGAATTGGTGTATTTCTTTCGATCGTCATTCAACATACATGTCATTTCTAATCATATCTCCTGACTTACTCGGTTGTAATTGACCTCATATTCATAGCTTTGCAAACCAACATCTTGAGGATTTACAGTGTGTCCTCCATCAAGGTGGATGTAGTCTTCGTGCAGTGAAGTGCCTTCTTGTCTGTCTTCTTCCTGTTATTGTTCAACTGTAGATGCTAATGTTGCCCATGCATCCTCTGGTACACCATTTTCTTGCAACTCTTGAGCTGCATCTTCAACAGCATCAAAATTTGGTTCATATAAAAGAACTTTTTGTTCAATTTCATCAAAAACGTCCATATACTTGGTCTTGTACATGCCATCTTTTCCTTTAAGGTCAGTTTCTTCATGTCGCCAAGGGTAGTACAACATGAGTTTTGAATGGTAGTATTCCTCTGGTGTTTTGATTTTGTAAAACTGGTGTGTACGTATGATCAAAGGTCTTTTTTCAGTCTTAATGTTCCTCCATTGTCTTGTAGATGTATTGTTTTTGGAAGGTTTTGTTCTGGTGCCTCTGGTACATTTATGTCAATGTCAATTTCGGTCTGTTCAATAGATTTTTTCTTGCAGTAATATTTATAGTGGGAACAGAAGTCTGCAAAACACATGTATCCAACACTGGCTGGTCTTATGATATAGCGATCAATTATGCCTTTCTGCACAAGATCATCATCATCATCTTCCATGGTCTGGATGACCTTCACCGGTTTCAGCAAGTAAGTTCGATTCTCAGGCAAATTTGATGGTACAAACATTACTTGTGAGCTTTTTGACAATGGAAGGGACAATAACCTATACACTGCTTCCTGTGCACTCACCTCCCAATGTGAAAGAAATTTTTTAGCAACCTTTTGCATTTTGGACTCAGCACCAAGTGGCTCACATGTTTTACTTACTGACTTCAAAAGATCTCCCAAGTGTTTTTTTTTCAAGTTTGCTCAGGTATGATGCTACATACATCATACAAGCAAACACATTGGTAACTAACTGTATATCCATATTTGCTTCCCATGCTGACAGCAGATTGGCATTGTAGAAGTTTATCCTGTTTTACGCTGGTTTTCTTCGTATAAGTACAGCTGGCTGGCCATTCTTTGTTTTGAGCCAACGTATAGCCTGTAAGTATGTGTCCATATTTATTTTCAATTATTCAAGAATGTCGCATAACTGTAAGCTGAAGTTTAACTGAACGTCATTTACATTTTGTTTGTACTTCATGCAGAATGTCTGCATATACCTTAGTTAAACTTTCAGGAGGTGAACTTACACATGGGAGAAAAACAGTTGTGCTTTTCATAGATGGAAGAGGGAAACCAAATCTACATTGTTTTCCTGATTTCTGGCATGCAATAGAATATGTGTGCATCTGTACAGTTTTCACAGTTGAACGTAGATCGTCTTGGTCTTCAGGTAGAGCACAGGTAACATATCTATCTACAAAATCTTTCACTTGTTCTGTTGTCTGTTCTGTTATAGTTGGTGCTTCTTTAACCCGGATGGGCATGGGGTGATCCGCGTTGTTGGAACTCAATCCTGTACTTAAAGTCAGTCTTAAAGGCATTTTTCACCATGCTGTTTTCCTATTATTTGGATAGTGTCTGTCCACCTCATGTCTGCTGCAGACAAAGTGAGAAACCATGTACATGCACCAAGTTGTCTAATCATGCCAAACAAATCGTAAAGCATCTTGTTATAATATGCTGGAGATCCTCTTTTTGCAAGAAATGGTAACTTAGATCATTTCGAGTGAGCTGTCTCATATTTTCTGCTTCCTTGATTTGACCAGCTGTAACTCTATTTGCTTGTACTTCTCCTTTGCACTTTCTTAATGCAATACTGAGGCAATCAGATATATCTTTGGCTTCACATCTATATTGGGCGTAAAACAAGTATTCAATGGATGACGAAAATCTTGTATCGTGGTTGAAAATTTTGCTTTTAAAGTACTGTTTCTTTGTTATTTTTTCGGTCTCTTGCAAGAGAAACCGAAACATCCATCTGGAAACAGATTTGGCAATGAAAGTTCTTCACTGAATTGATCTGAGTGAAAACATTCAGTTTTTTTCCCTTCTCCTGGAGCCAATGACAGAATAAAGTCCGAGTCAGCACTAAGATCCTTTGGTTGTAAACATGAGTCATATGGAAGGCCTGCTAATTTTGTTCTCACATCCTGTTGCTGTTCTTCTTCATCAGTATCAAGGTCACTGCCACTTTGAGCCTCATCAAAAGTATGCATATTTGGTAAACTAGTCTGTTCATGTCTATTTTCTTCTGGAGTGTTTTTATCACTACCTTGTATTACATGATATCTTTTATTCCCATCACCATGCCTTTTTACACTTTGTCTCTGATCAGAAATATTCCTATGTTTTTCAATGATATTCGTATGATCACTTGACTTTTCGCTATCAAATTTTTCATTGTCTCTTTCCCAAACAACAGCATCTTCATCTTACATCACTGATTCATCATTGTCACTACCATGATAGTTTTGTAAGTGATTCCCACAGGTTAGGATTTTCATTACTGGCATCTTCTTGCCACTTATCATTTATTGCAACATCAGTATAGTGTTCGTTGCTCATTTTCAGGTAATACAATGCAGTTAAAACTTTCCAAGGCCGTATGACTTGTTTAATAGTGTGGCCACGATACTGAAGTTTTCTCTTCAGCTTAACCGTCAGAGTTGCTGATGATGGTAGACGAGGCAAAATACCGCATGTTTCATCTGGGTCAACAGGAACATTTACAACACAACCGTGAACTGCCTTTTGCTTGCCTCTAGGTAAACCTAATATTTTCAGAAATGGAATGCGCTTGCTTATCAGTGTCACTTCTAATCTTGACAGGTTCTTCAAGACATCTGGAATTTCTGTAAGTTGTAACAGATTTCCAAATGATAAAGGAAGAATGTGACCTTTACAAATGCTGTTATGGTAGCTGTTAAAAATATATCTCATGTGATCAAAACTTTGTATGTTATTACAGTACTGAAAATCACGAAATTGACAATTTTCCCGTTTCCACTCCGTTTCGTTTCCATTTCAGTTGGAAGCGTTTGCCGCTCCGTTTCCATTCCGCTTCCGTTGCGTTTCCGTTTCGTTTTATTCGCTTCCAGCGCTGCATTTCAAACGCTTCCAGCGTTTCTATCGTTTCTTCCGTTTCTACCGTTTCAAGCGTTCCGTTTCGCTCCGTTCCGATTTTGACAAAAAATTTCGTTTAATAAATTTCTAAAGGTAAAGTACTTCCGGTGTGTTTGCAAAATGACGAAAGAAGTAAACATTCTAGGGAGAGGCAAAAGTCTTCCATCACATATAAAGGAATCGGCAGTAGATTGTTTGCGACGAGGATATTCAGTGTCGGTCACCCGGAGGGAAATAGCAGACAAAAAATACCCTTAACAACCAGCACCTGCAAATAATCCTCAAAATTCAGGGAGTGCAGTATTGAGAAGATGCCTACCTACTTGTCTTCGCCAGACGTCATATCCCGGAATAAACAAACAAGAAATAACTTTCAAATATGGTCCACACACACCCAGTATCCTAAAAAGTTAACTTCTCTGTGACGTGTTAATCCGCAAAAAAAGCGTAATGGTGATCCGACCTTAAAACAAGACGATATCACACACAATTTTTTTTAAAACTTGCCCCCGGACGTTTGCCCCCCGCCCCTATAAGTGCAGACCGGACGTTTGCCACCCCCTCTCCCCTTCATATAAAAAGGTCCTTCAAATAAAAAGGCCCAGCGTTTACCCCCATCCCCACTGCCAAAATAAAAAGGCGAATGTTTGCCCCTTTCCGATATTTGTTATATGGCGGACTTTAGATTTAACATCTCGCTGATAGTAACGTGCAATATCCAATAATTTTAGATAAGTATTACTCACTACAGTCACATTTCATGGTTAAAATGATTATCTCATATAAACATGAACATGTTGTTTTGTCGAAAACAGGCACATACATAAAGTCTCATAGAACAAACAACTTTCTTAGAAACAAGTGTGTGTTGTTGTGTTTTCGGTTTGCACATATTAGCGCCAATTAACGGCTGTTAACAATATTGTTCACGCACTTATAACATGAAGTCGCTAATTATATCAATGTGATTTTAATTTCTCCAAGGTTGTAACAAATAAATGCGGTAAACAAATAAATCATTAGATGCGGTGTAATTTCTTTCTGGAGAGGAGGGCTCTCTGGCTAACACTGCAACATCAAAGAATATTCTGGGAAACAATCGCCGGTCACTATCATTTGAAGTCGCCGAAAAGATTTTTTTTTTGTTTCAAATTGACCGACCTATTATTTCTCTCAATACTGTGCAACATGATATCGATCGATAATTGTCTTCAAGCTGCCATTTAGAAGAGAGAGAGGGTGTGAACGCTGGGTACTGTTTAGGGATTAAAAATGGTAAGTACGCGTGAACGGCGTGTGCTATGAAAAAATATGCAACGTTATTGACGATTTACCTTCGCGGCATAAATAAAGTTCTAAAGGAATGATAGTAGAGGGAGGAAACTGTACTATGTAGTAATATTTCAGACTGCGCATGTTTTTACTTATATAAATGTCCTTACAAAAATCTTTTAGTCCTTTTAATGATCATAAACACTTTTATAAAGGTATTATTTATATTTAAGGTATGGATTAACTAGAAAAGAATAGGCGAGCCATTGAAATAATACATTTGCAATAAACACGAGATGAAAATATACATTAGACTGTGTTCCTTGATGTGTCTTCTCTTGATAACAATATTTACAAAAAACACGACAATTAATGTAGTATTTACTATAAGAAATCCCCAATCCCCACATCCACGTTTCCTCTTCTTAAACTAAAAAATATTGGGTGGGGAAAGGGTGCACCATTGTGGGTACTACTAAATATAGCGTTAGGTCCTTTTATGAGCCAAAAAAGATATCGTGCACCTTAGTGTTTTGTCCTTTTTGTTGTCCTCGCGTAAGTCAATGCATATTGCTCTTTAAAAGGTGAAGGTCATAAACCACGCGACTGCCATAAGGTGACATTTTCAAACACAGCTGCATAGAGGATGCATGTGTTCTTGCGAAGTGGAAAAGACGCCAAAACACGGTCACACTTCCTGTCCACTAGACAAACAAGGTGTCATAAAACTGCCAATTAGCTTAAATAGTTGGGGTGTCCGCTCATGTCTTAAAATTAGGGATTCAATTAGAGTAGAACTTTATGATGGCATGAACCCTACTTACGCGCATGGAGAAACATAATATCAATTTACAAAACGATATATTTTAAATTAATATATTTCTATCTTTAAATGGGTACAAAAATTAAGTACCCGGTAGGTCCCTCATTAGACCACATTTTGGCATAGAACATTCAAGACATGAATGGGAAAATGAGCCGTAGCCAGGCCTCATTCAAATAGTTGCAAGTCAAGAAAAGTCAAAAGTTGTATGCAGATTCTTAATCGCGGTCCACGAATTCCGATTAATCCTATATATGTAACAGCGCATTATGGGAACTATGCATTTAGAAATAGGAATTTTGATACTATTGTCCAAATTTACAACATTGTTCATTATAAGATATATAACAATTAAGATTAGAAGCAGAAGAAACTTTGCTTGACAACGAGGCAAGATAAAATAAAATACATATCCATACCCCTGTAACTAAAGTAATGATGTAAATGACGGTGCTGCTGCTGCTGCTACGGCTGCTTCTGCTGATAATGATGACGGTGATACCGATGCTGTTTATGATTATAATGTAAATGGTAATAACGGTTACGGTGATGCTGATGCTCATGACGATTATGATGTAGATCGTGATGCCGGTGATGCTGCTTTTGATGATGATTAGTGGTGATTATATAAGTAATATGGGATCCTGATGATGATCATGTGTGATCAGGTGAATTTAATGGCGGTAATGATTATTATGTCTTTAATATTTATCGTGATGTGAGTTTTTATCACGGTTGTTTTATTTAACTGTCAATCGATGATTGTATACGTGCACTATTTGGCAATCTATGGTTATTCAGACGTTGAACTTTAGGATCATACTTGTCATTGGCTCTGAGTGCCGGGGAGGATGTTATTGGTTCTTGATTGGGTCACACCTTGCAATAATACATAGCATTGTTTGTTTGTTTTATGTGTAGTTGTTTTATGTTTTTTGTGTTATATGAGATGTGTTACCTTCTTTTGGTTGAGGTTTAATTTCATTAAGTAACTTTATTTTGTACCACGCAATGCATTCTTTGTAAATGAAAAATACTTTAAGCAAGCATGTTCACACAAAAATGATTGGCGTAGTTGATCCGGGAACGGACCATGCAGCTACAAAGTAATTAGCGAAAATTCAAACTCGGGAAATGCTGCGACATTGCGCGCGCATACGTGTAATGACAGCTGTGTACACACTATCTTCATATGCCAAACAATGAAGACTAAGAATGTCGATCCAAGGCGGATGCTAAGCTATTCATTGGAATTAATTAAAACACCAGTTTCGACAGAAACGCAATATTATAGTTAAATTGCGTGTTTTATCGTGCGGAGTGATTTTTAGTGCAGTTTCTGTTTTGACGGTACACGATGACTTGGACAACTCGTGCTGTTTCGGAACTGTAATGTACAAGTTTGATAAATACGATTTTTTGATAATAATTTATGTTATTTCTTTCTGCAGAGTACATATAAAAGCGCGTTTGTGTTGATAAATTGAAGCCAGTTATTGTGTTCGTTTAAATTTATTTCGTACCAAGAAACGGTTGAAATGTTACTATAAATAATCGGGTGACCTAGAAACGTTTGAAGCGGTAGTGAAAATAACTCTACCGTTACGAGCATTCCGATTTTTCCGTTTCTACCGTTTCTAGCGTTCCAAGCGCTCCGGTTATAGCGTTTATACCGTTTACACCGTTTCAAGCGTTTGTAGCGCTCCGTTGCATTTCCATTTCCACTCCGTTCCGTTTCCGTTTCAACAGGAAACGAAAAACGTTTCATTTCCATTTTCACTCCGTTCCGTTTGTCAATTTCATGATTTTCAGTACTGTAGTGCAATCTGAAACAAGTGCTGCACTGTAAATATCACTCACAAACTTTTTCACATTATGTCTGTAAAGCAGGAGTTGACACGAACAGCAAATGTATGTGGGACCTTCTTTTATTTTACTCCTGAAAGCTTGAATAGTTGATGCAATGCTATTTGAACTCTGCTTTCTGTATTTGTGTTGACGTTCATTTTCGTATAGTCTCTGTCCTGATGTGACTTCTTTGTTGCCTTGTTTCTGTCTCATTCTGTAGTTGGCTTTAAGGGTTCTCTTTTTCAGCTTAACCTGAGTGTCATTTTCTTCTCTCTGTCTCATTCTGAAGTTGGTTTTAAGGGTTCTGTCTTTCAGCTTAACCTGAGTGTCATTTTCTTCACTCTGTCTCATTCTGGAGTTAGCTTTAAGGGTTCTCTCTTTCAGCTTAACCTGAGAATCATTTTCTTCTCTCTGTCTCATTCTGAAGTTGGCTTGAAAGGTTCTCTCTTTCAGCTTAACCTGAGTGTCATTTTCTTCTCTCTGTCTCATTCTGGTGTTAGCTTTAAGGGTTTTCTCTTTCAGCTTAACCTGAGTGTCATTTTCTTCTCTCTGTCTCATTCTAAAGTTGGCCTTTAGCATTCTTTGCGTAAGCTTATATTATGTCTCTTTTTCTTCTCTCAGTCTTTCTGAGGTTGGCTTTCAGTGTCCTTTTTCTAAGTTTAACTTGAATAAGAATATATGACAAAGTCCTATGAGCATTGCAACATATACCAAACTCCGAAAAGGAGTTTAACTCGAGTCTCATCTTCATGTCTTTCTCTGTATGTGACCTCTTTCTCAGTTTCACTTTCTTTTTTTTGTTTTTTGCTTAACCTCATTCACATTTGTAAGCACATTTTGCTCGAAGTATTTATGTGTATTTTTTGTCTTTGACAACAATTTTATTGTATGAAACTATAAGCTTAATTCTTTTAGCTTGTACACTATTGTCAACTTCTAGCCAATTTGTATTTTCAGATGTTTTATCTGAAAGATGATTAGAGTTGTCAGGAGTAATAGGAGATTCCATTTTATGGCATTTGTTTTTCATTCCAGTAAAGATCCTTTTTTCATTTTCCTTTGATCTTCAAAATAGTTGTATAGTAGACTGTCTTGTTTATGAGTCATGTTAGAGCAGGATAAATATATATATATAAAATTATAAATATAAACATCATTATCATCATTATATTAATTCCCTAAAGATGTAATGAAACAAGTTGGCCAATAATAAATAAATAATACAATTACATGTAGTTTGTGTTGTTAATTATTTTTGTCTATACATATATACATAAATACATACATAATGGGTATTTTTTAATATTGGGTTCTTTGTAAGAGAAGTAAAAGCAAAGATATTGCTATGTACAATGCAGTAGTTTCATAAAAATAGTACCATTGCTATAATCAAGTAGTCAACTTTGTATGATGAGGATCCTTTAATATTTTTCTAATTAAGGCTTAAAAAATAATTTTTAATGCAATGGCATGTCTGAGAAGACTTGCAGTAAACACTTGGGTTAGATGTTTTTTAAATTTTCTTCAGAACTTAGAAGCATGTATGGAAGGTAGCTTTGCTAATAAATTATGATAAAAATACAAAACCATCACTAATCCATAGACACAATGCAATAAATAGTTTCATTATTGAATTTCTGTTAACACAAAGTCTTTTGTTTGGTAAGTTTTCAATGAAATTATAATGAATATTTTATCATAAAAGTGTTCTAACACTTGAAGAATATACCTACCCTTTTTCAAGATCACGATTGTTCAAGAAAGCAGAGAGTTGGTCATGACGTATAGAGGACTCTAGCTGTACTGGGTTCCCTTGTGCATATTCAACTACTCTGATTTGAAGAGATGGAAAATGTTTTCTATTAAAATGTCACAAGCTTGAGAAGAAATTCCAAATTCATGAATTTAAGGAATATTAGAAATATTGTTTTAGCATGTAGGGATCATAATATTGGCCTGACAATATTCAGCCACAAAATGTTTTTTTTGTTGTTGTTTTTTTTCAAAAATCATATGCTTTTTTGTAGAAAGACTATATATAGTATATTCATATTTGTTATATGAATAAATAAGGCAGTAACAACTAAGAATCTGAACAAAGTTTAAAAAAAGATAACATGACTGAGATCCAAAAACCTAAAAACATACTATTTTATTTTTTTACACAGACAAGCAGAGGCACTCAATACAGAAAGATATGCAAAATAATTATGAAATATTCTCAGAAATAATTGAAAATCACATTTTTTGTGCTAGTCTAAGCCAGATTTGAGTAAAAAAAGTTGAAACGCTTTAAATTTTGGGAAATTTTTAACAATTAAAATAATTATTCTGGAAAAACGAAGTGAGAAAATGATCTAAAAATTTGCAGACAAGTTATTGGTCTATACCTACATCAAACTCAACATAAATCATGAAAATTATTTTAAGTCCCGTCATGTCAAAAACATTCAGGGGAGTCCCTTTAATGTAAGCAATGATATACTTGAAAAGAGGTTTACCTGATTTTCCACTAGTCTTGTCTGTCTCTTCCTCAGCCGTTCTTTCTCCCTTTTATTCCTTCTCATTTTCTATTTCTAACCTGGCACAGCAACCTTAAATTTTTATTCAAAAACATTAACATCATTTATTATGGATTGACATACAGAACTATATTCCACTAAAAACAAACGAAAAATTGTTTCTCTTAGTTAAGTGAGTATCCACAAATTAAATTCCAATCAGTCTTGAAATTGTTAATTAGTGTAATATGCAATTAAGAAGATGTACATTTATATTGCAATTTGAAGGTATTGTTGTGCACTGATTAACCTTGATTCAGGTCTATATTAAACATTATTTTCAATAGAAAGAAAATATAAAACACAAAGAAGTATACATTGCATATTGTAAATAAAAGTAACACTTGTTTCTCAAACAGTTCAATAGAAGATGATTTCTAAGTCTCATGGGAAAAAAGTACATAAACCTTGATAAAAATCATATCTATGAAACATTGTCTAAATATTAAAAAAAAACACAGTTGCATCCCAGTTTTTCACAAAACTTAAGATTATAAAAGAAAATAGGTTGAACACATTGAAGAACTGTTTCTCGACAAGTATCAGTAATGTAAATTTCAGTCTGTTTTTTCCTCCTGAGTGTCAAAAAGTTTCTTTTTTGCATTTCTTGGGTTTTGGTAGCTTCATGTTCTCATCAAAGGGGCAAGATCAAAGTGCTCCACTTTTGTTGCATATTTGGTATTGACTGCAGGAGAAATTTCTCTCTGCTCTGAAGATCGTTAACATTTTTCTGCAAAGCAGCACATTCATGGTAATGGTCTGAAACTGGTAGGCAGTTTGCTGTTGTTTAGATTTATTCAACCTCTAGACCTTCTTATCCATTTGACCAATTGGCATTGGTTTCCAACCCATAATTGTTCACGTTCCAGTATGTCTAGAATAAAGCAAGAAACATGCATCTATGAAAGGCATTGGTTCCCAACCCAGGATTGTTCATGTACGAATGATCAATAAAAGACTTGTCTGGTATCTTGAGTCCAACAACTTAATTTCAGAATATCAAAGTGGATTCAGACACCAACGTAGCACAGTCGATCATCTTGTTCGTATAGAAACACTCATTCGATTATCAAGAAGGAACACCTTGTAGCTGTGTTTTTCGATCTTGAAAAGGCTTATGACACGGCTTGGAAACATGGTATTTTAAAGGATTTAGGTGACCTTGGTCTCAGGGGTCGTTTACCAATTTTCATTGACAGCTTCCTTTCTGGCAGAACTTGTCAGGTCAAAATTGGGCCCACCCTGTCATCTGTTCATAAACAGGAACAGGGTGTCCCCCAGGGTAGTATTCTATCTATTATCATTTTTATCATAAAAATAAATAATATTGTAAAAACCCTTCATGAGGGGGTTGACTGTTCACTTTTTGTGGACGATTTCGTTATTTGTTACCGCTCTAAAAATATGAGCACAATTGAAAGACAATTACAACAATGTCTTAATAAGTTGCAAAAATGGAGCAACACCAACGGTTTGAAATTTTCTCCAACCAAAACCAACTGTATACATTTCTGTCAGAAACGTGGTCTTCGTGTTGACCCCGAATTGTTTTTAAATAACGTTCGCATTCCCGTCGTCCAGGAAACTAAGTTTCTTGCAGTCATTTTTGACAGGAAACTGACTTTTCTTTCACATATCAAGAAGAAATGTCTCAATGCTCTTAACTTGCTTAAATATTTATCCCATACTGACTGGGGAGCCGATATGAAAACAATATTACTTCTGTACCGTTCCCTAATTCGGTCTAAATTAGATTACGGAAGCATAGTCTATGGTTCTGCCAGGAGGTCCTATCATCAGATGCTGGAAGTCGTTCACAACCAGGGACTTCGTCTAGCTCTAGGAGCGTTCAGGACCTCACCAGTTCAGAGCCTTTACGTTGAAGCCAATGAACCATCATTATTCTTGCGTCGCGAGAAACATTCTTTGCAGTATATAATTAAACTAGTGTCTAACCCCGATAACCTAACGTTTAATTATTGTGTTTTCAAAGATAGCATAAACACACCAGGTATAAAACTCGAAAACATTTCTGAAAACCCCACAATTGAACATCCACCATGTCAACTCCGTTCTCCTGATGTGAAATTAGAACTCTGTAAAAATAAAAAGTCGAACACAGATCCTTTGATTTTACGATCTGAATTTCTCGAACTCCTTGATAAGTAATCTGATCACCTTCATATATAAACGGATGGTTCAAAGACGGACACTCATGTTGGCTGTGCTTCCGTAAGTAATAGCCACTGCATTAAACAAATACTTCCTAACAACTCGACTATCTTCACCGCTAAAATCCGGGCTATAAATCTAAGCCTAGATTTCATTTCAGAACATTCCGGTGAAAAATATGTTATGTTTTCAGACTCGTTGTCTGTATTGCAAAACATAAATTCACTGAATTATTCAAATCCACATGTTCGCACTGTTCTCGTCAACAGTTGCAGTACAGATAATGAGTCTGAAAATATAACATATTTTTCACCGGAATGTTCTGAAATGAAATCAAGGCTTAGATTTATAGCCTGGATTTCAGCGGTGAAGATAGACGAGTTGTTAGGAAGTATTTGTTTAATGCAATGGCTATTACTTACGGAAGCACAGCCAACATGAGTGTCCGTCTTTGAACCATCAGTATATATGTGAAGGTGATCAGAGTACATCAGGAGAACGGAGTTGCCATGGTGGATGTTCAATTGTGGGGTTTTCAGAAATGTTTTCGAGTTTTATACCTGATGTGTTTATGCTATCTTTAAGCCTTAAACCAAGAGGTCTGAGGGCTTTAGGTGATCGATCATAAAGCTCCTCATGTTTAGGGTTGAAGACACAATTAAACGTTGGGTTATCGGGGTTAGACACTAGTTTAATTATATACTGCAAAGAAAGTTTCTCGCGACGCAAGAATAATGATGGTTCATTGGCTTCAACGTAAAGGCTCTGCACTAGTGAGGTCCTAAACGCTCCTAGAGCTAGACGAAGTCCCTGGTTGTGAACGACGTCCAGCATCTGGAGATAGGACCTCCTGGCAGAACCATAGACTATGCTTCCGTAATCTAATTTAGACCGAATTAGGGAACGGTACAAAAGTAACAATGTTTTCCTATCGGCTCCCCAGTCTGTATGGGATAAATATTTTAGCAAGTTAAGAGCTTTGAGACATTTCTTCTTGATGTAATTGATATGTGGAAGAAAAGTCAGTTTCCTGTCAAAAATGACTCCAAGAAACTTAGTTTCCTGAACAACGGGAATGCGAATGTTATTTAAAAACAATTCGGGGTCAACATGAATACCACGTTTCTGACAGAAATGTATACAGTTGGTTTTGGTTGGAGAAAATTTCAAACCGTTGGTGTTGCTCCATTTTTGCAACTTATTAAGACATTGTTGTAATTGTCTTTCAATTGTGCTCATATTTTTAGAGCGGTAACAAATAACGAAATCGTCCACAAAAAGTGAACAGTCAACCCCCTCATGAAGGGTTTTTACAATATTATTTATTTTTATGATAAAAATGATAATAGATAGAATACTACCCTGGGGGACACCCTGTTCCTGTTTATGAACAGATGACAGGGTGGGCCCAATTTTGACCTGACAAGTTCTGCCAGAAAGGAAGCTGTCAATGAAAATTGGTAAACGACCCCTGAGACCAAGGTCACCTAAATCCTTTAAAATACCATGTTTCCAAGCCGTGTCATAAGCCTTTTCAAGATCGAAAAACACAGCTACAAGGTGTTCCTTCTTGATGAAGGCATCACGAATGAGTGTTTCTAAACGAACAAGATGATCGACTGTGCTACGTTGGTGTCTGAATCCACTTTGATATTCTGAAATTAAGTTGTTGGACTCAAGATACCAGACAAGTCTATTATTGATCATTCGTTCTAAGGTTTTACAAATACAGCTCGTCAAAGCAATAGGTCTATAGCTTTGAGGATCTGTTGGGTCCTTACCTTGTTTATGAAGTGGAATAATGAAGGCATTTTTCCAAGAATCGGGTACTTTACCGGATATCCAAATTTCATTAAAGATTGACAAAAGTAAGTTTAGAGATCGAATTGGTAAATGTTTTAGGAATTGGTACGGTATGTCGTCTGGACCAGCAGCGGTATCATGCGATTTATTTAGAGCATCCTTAAGCTCTTTAAAGGAAAAGGATTGATTGTAAGTTTCGCTATTATTAGATTTAAAATGAACCTTTTCCCTTTCAGCAGAGTGTTTAAAGGTTTGGAATTGCGGCGTGTAGTTGGCCGATGAGGAATTTTGTGCAAGATTTTCAGCAAGTGTGTTCGAAATGTTTTGTTTATCTGTTATTACGGTGCCATTTGTTTTAAGGTGGTTAACAGCAGAATATGTTGGTTTACCGCTAATCTTTTTAATAGGAGACCAAACGTTCTTTATGGAAGTCTTGCCATTTATTTCTGAAACATACTTTTGCCAAGATGATCTTTTGGCATGTTTAATAGTCCGGCGACTTTGAGCCCGTTCTTTTTTAAGGTTATTAAGATTTGTATCGGTAGGTCGAACATCAAATTGCTTTAATGCCGCCCTACGTTTACGAATAGATTTTTTACACTCTTCATTAAACCAAGGCTTATTACGTTTTGATTTAGTCGAGGTCTTAGGTATATACCTTTCTGCAATATTGTGCAAAGTGTTTGAAAATGCGACAATTTTGTCATCTACATTTTCTACTGAAGTTGGGACATGTTCTGCAGAACAAAGTGCTGAGAACAGGTCCCAGTTTGCTCTGTCCATCTTCCAACGAGGATTATCGTCGCCTATTGGCGAAGTACAGTTTGTAAGTATTATAGGAAAGTGATCACTTCCACAAAGGTCATCGTGTACATCCCAAGTGTAATCTAAATACACAGAGGGGTGACACAATGTTAAGTCTATCGATGAATAATGCCCAGTTGCGGGGTGCAAGTATGTTGGCTTTTTATTATTGGCCAGACATATGTCATTATGGGCAATAAAGTTTTCTATCGTCTTGCCCATATTATTGAAGTCACAACATCCCCATAGCGGGTTATGACCATTGAAGTCTCCAACGAGTATATATGGAGTAGGCAGCTGGTTAATAAGATTATCTAAATCATCTTTAGATACATTTGAATTCGGTGGAAGATAAACAGAGCAAATAGTTACAACTTTATGTAGGGTTACACGGATAGCAACAGCCTGTATGTTCGTGTCAAGTTCCACTTGAGAGTGTGGCAATTTGGAGTTGACAATTATTGTCGATCCTCCAGATGCCCTCTCGCAAGCTGTATGTATATGATTATAACAAGTATAACCCTTAAAATTGAATTTATCAGAGTCTTTAAGAAAGGTTTCCTGAAGACAAAGCACAGCAGGATTTAGTGTAGATAACAGAATAAGTATTTCATTGTAATTGGCTTAAGACCTCGACAGTTCCACTGAATGATGCTATTATTCATGGGATTATTAAACTTAGTTTTCTTGTAGACTATATTTTCGGTGCTTTTACAGGTGACCTTGGTGGTTTTTTGGTGTCCGATGGAGCCTCCATTAGACACTCAAATTTGTTTTGATGGGTGTTTATCACCCGAGTGTTTGGAGCAGTGGGAGGTCTATGTCCTCTCCTCCGCCCCGAAGGACCAGGTGTCTCCTTAGAGGAGACCTGGTCCTTGGCTGCAGGCTTGTTTTGTGCCTTTGTATTATTCTTTACAGAATCACTTGAAGGGGCAGTGTTTTTGATTGTGGAAGAAGTTTGAGTTTCAGAAGATTCCGATACCTTGTATTTGGAGGGAATGATAACTTTGTCAGAAATTTGGTCACCAGTCGGGACCTCATACTGGGTGAAATTGTCCTTGTGCACTGAGATGCTTTTTTTGGTTGCTGAGGCATATGTTGCACCACCAGCAGGAGTTGCCTTGTCTTTTGCCAATTTTCTGGCTTCTGGAAAGGAAATGTTTTTGGTGTACTTTATTTTTAGTACTTCCTTTTCCAGTTTCCAGGCAGGGCAATCCCTGGATTTGGTCTCATGTGGTCCAGAACAATTAACACATTTAAGCGGGTTAGGACATATGTCTTCCCTGTGCTGGGCGGACTGTTCACCGCAACGTGGGCAACGGTCGTCTTCCTTGCACTGGGACTCGTGGTGGCCAAACTTCTGACAATGAAAACACCTAAGCGGATTGGGAATGTACACCTGCACTTTTACGTTGAGGTAACCGATTTTAATAGAAGTAGGGAGTGACGGGTTGGCGAAAGTTAAAACAAAAGTATTTGTTGGAACTCGCCGGCCGTCCCTCAGGAATGAAATCCTGCGGACGCCACACACCTCCTGTGGCGTGAGTTCCCTGAGGATATCCTCCTCAGAGACACCAGCAAGGTCAGGGCACCGAATTACGCCTTTCGACGAGTTCAGAGAAATGTGAGGGTACGTTTTTACTTTTAACGAACAGAAGTCAGTAAGTTTAAGAAGTTTGTCGGAGTAAGTTTTACAATCCGTTTCAATTAGTAAGCAGTCATTTTTTAGGTTTTTTTTACTGAAACAACACTGCCAATAAGGCCTTTGATGGATTTTTCTATCACAAAAGGGGATACTTTGGTAATCGGCTTTTTCTCTGTCGATTCGACAACAATAAAGTGAGGAAAGCACGTGCTTGTTGGTGTATCGGTATCGGAATCTTCGGAAGATAAAGTAGGGATCGGGTCCTTGCATTTACGTTTGCGTTCCATGAGAGATTTTTGTAATTATTCGGTATCCTGGCTCACCACCCACCACGGAGCCCAACAAGGGGGCGTCTTATGTTAGTTTTTATATTGTTTATTTAAGAAATGTAAATAGTTACACAATTTTGTGATAAATTATGCACTGATTCATCATGCATTTTCGTGAAAAAGTGTCGCTTAAGAAAAAAAGTTAAGTGGCATTAAACAAAATGTCTTTCAGAGAGTGAACACTGAAGAAATCAACACAATTTTGTATAAACATGCCACTTGTCAATGTGCAGCATTTTAACAATAAAATATATATATATATATATATATATATATATATATATATATATATATATATATATATATATCTAGATATGTTTAAACAAGAGGCCGTCAGAGACGGGTGATGCTCCCCGAATGGGTACTTTGTCACAAAAAAGGTTAGTTGTATGAATATTGAGGTTTATTTTGAAAATGTTGTAGTACTATGAAATCAGACATAAACATAAACAAAGGGCAATGACTTAACAAGAGCTGGTCAAACCGGGTAGTTTGTCAAAAACAGTTGTAAAATCCGACTTTAAATAACGAAGTTATGGGCCGGACAATGTTTTGCTGCAAGGTCATGTTGTGACCTTGACCTTCAAGGTAGCGACCCAAATGTTGCGCGCGACATGTCGTCTCAACATGGTGATCATTTCTGTGAAAAAGTTTCGAAATCCGACTTCAAATAACGAAGTTATGGGCCGGACACGATTTGGCTGCAAGGTCACGCTGTGACCTTGACCTTCAAGGTAGGGACCCAAATCTTGCGCTTGACACGTTGTCTCAACATGGTGGTCATTTCTGTGAAATAGTTTCGAAATCCGACTTCAAATAACAAAGTAATGGGCCGGACACGATTTTGCTGCAAGGTCGCGGTGTGACCTTGACCTTCAAGGTAGGGACTTAAATGTTGCGCGCGACACGTCGTCTCAACATGTTGGTCATTTCTGTGAAATAGTTTCGAAATCCGACTTCAAATAACGAAGTTATGGGCCGGACACGATTTTTCTGCAAGGTCGCGGTGTGACCTTGACCTTCAAGGTAGGGACCCAAATGTTGCGCGCGACACGTCGTCTCAACATGGTGGTCATTTCTGTGAAATAGATTCGAAATCCGACTTCAAATAACGAAGTTATGGGCCGGACACGATTTTGCTGCAAGGTCATGCTGTGACCTTGACCTTCAAGGTAGGGACCCAAATGTTACGCGCGACACGTCGTCTCAACATGGTGGTCATTTCTGTGAAATAGTTTCGAAATCCGACTTCAAATAACGAAGTTATGGGCCGGACACGATTTGGCTGCAAGGTCATGCTGTGACCTTGACCTTCAAGGTAGGGACCCAAATGTTGCGCGCGACACGTCGTCTCAACATGGTGGTCATTTCTGTGAAATAGTTTCGAAATCCGACTTCAAATAACGAAGTTATGGGCCGGACACGATTTGGCTGCAAGGTCACGCTGTGACCTTGACCTTCAAGGTAGGGACCCAAATGTTGCGCGCGACACGTCGTCTCAACATGGTGGTCATTTCTGTGAAATAGTTTCGAAATCCGACTTCAAATAACGAAGTTATGGGCCGGACACGATTTTGCTGCAAGGTCACGCTGTGACCTTGACCTTCAAGGTAGGGACCCAAATTTTGCGCGCGACACGTCGTCTCAACATGGTGGTCATTTCTGTGAAATAGTTTCGAAATTCGACTTCAAATAACGAAGTTATGGGCCGGACACGAATGGGACGTACGGACGGACGGACGGACAAGGCGGCGACTATATGCTCCCCCGAAAGTTTTCGGGGAGCATAAAAACAACATGTTCTATTTCAGGAAATGGATCTTGTAATAACAGATCCAATGGCTCTTCACCTACAACAGGCTTTATTTATTGACATGTTTGTTCTTGAAGAGGCGCTACAGGGAGAAGATGAAATTAATGCTAATTTCAGATATTTTGCATATACACAGTTTACACTGTGGATTCATGGGCGGCTGAGGCGAGGTGTCAGGAAGCAGGTCCCAGCATGCTGCCCCAAATTTATCAGGGATAAATTCCCAAGTTCATCAGAAACTTATCAGGGATATGTTAGGGGACCTTTTGAGGATTTGTAAGCAAACTGTCAATATCTTGCTTGTTTGTGTATTAGGTTTATCGTCCCACCATCAGTATTTCAGTTATCTGGAGACGGTGTCCACTTTTGAAGCAGATATAGCAAGCTGTGAACACCTGGCATGATATCTCACATTACCCTGACACCAGGCCAACCAGTCGTGGAACTACACTTATATTTGCTTGAGCATTAGCCGCCCATGGGTCCACAGTGTTATGAATATAAAATATATAACTACAATACAGTTATGTGTAGCTTGTATGGTGGTGCTTAAATATTAACTACCACATTTTTTTGCTTGCAGAAATAGATTATTTTGTATTGGTTTAATGTTAGTTTGTCATATTATTTATCTAAGAAATGTCAATAGTCAAACAGATTACAGACCACTTTCATTTTTTTGTAACTGGCATATCGCGGCCCAAGACATACTGACTGGCAGCCACTTTATTTCGTTATTTCAAATTGATTCCAAACAGTCTAAAATAATCTTTGTTTAAAAGAAATCAAAGACAAATTATATGTAGGTGCTGCAATAATGGTTAAATAAATGAAATATGTGAAAAAGAAAGGAAACACAAAGATGTTATTTGGCAAAAGCAACACATTCTTGGTTCATGTATGAACTTTATACTGCACCTCTTGTGAATCTGTCTTATAATGTAATGGCTGTGTCACAGAGTCTTTTTAAATGCATTTGTAATATAGTTCAGGACCCATAGTGACCGGCACAATGCTTACATTAAAATTTTGACATACCCACTATCATAACATGTCTTTTACTGGTTTTGAATTGTTGCTTATCAGTTTAATTTCAAGTCAGGCACAAGGAGGGGTCGTAAGCTGTTGTTTTGATCAGTCTTCTATTTGTTGTACTTTTTGTTTTGTACTGATTTTATGTTTCACTTGTATTAATGTGATTTTAAATTTCACTTCTGTATTTCACCTAATATAGTGAATAATAATATTTAAAGAATTACAGAAAAATGCAGCTTAAAGAACAATTCAATAAATTGTATTATATTGATGGTTACTAAAACAGCAACAATAAGCTTTTTTATTGATCGGTTGTGTTTTATATAGTCAAATTCATGTTATAACTGGCTGTATATTCAAAAGGCAAGTTAATTAATTATTATGTTATGCTCAATATTGTCTTAAATGTCATAACATTAACATATTAAAAGTAAAACTTGGCAGAATAGCTTTAAGAAACAACTGAAGTTCCAGATAACTGAATTGTTCAATGGGCCATGTTGTTGTTCGTTGATGAATGTTGTTTAAAAATATTTTGTGTAATGAAATTGTTCCTTTCTTTTTATGTACAAGCTTAAAATGATGTAAAAATTGACAGAAAAAGAGTGATTACAATATTCAAATGTTACATATTTATATTTATCTTCCACTCTGATAATTTTTTAATGTTATCATATTTGTTGGTCTTGGTTCTTGCATATTAAAATGTCCCTCAAAAAGTTCTTTAATTATTATACGCTCCTGTTTATTGCCATTTATAATTAATTTGTGATTGAAGTCTGTATTTGTATAATTATGGCTTAAAATGAAGTTATAAACAAGGAAATCTACAGATACATATACAAGTCAGCCTGAGCTAAGGGACACCTGAGAACAGCAGACACCTGCTTTCAATGGACCCATCAATATTCCCCAAAGGAAACGATGTTGCTGCAAGGTCATGCTGTGACCTTGACCTTCAAGGTAGCGACCCAAATCTTGCTCGCGACACGTCATCTCAATATGGTGATCATTTCTGTGAAATAGTTTTAAAATCCGACTTCAAATAACGAAGTTATGGGCCGGACACGATTTTGCTTCAAGGTCATGCTGTGACCTTGAACTTCAAGGTAGCGACCCAAATGTTGCGCTTGCATATTGTACACATTGCAACCTATTAACATGCCAAGTTTCATGCGCCTAGCTTTAATAGTTTTTAAGTTATCAAAGGATCCAGATTTTTAGCGGACAGACAGACTGACGGACGGAGGGTAAACCTATAGTTCCCCTCCGGTGTGAACACCGGTAGGGGACTAAAAATATATCTGAAGTTCACCTCATGCAGTTCTAATTGTCATATACCTTCTCCAAGCTTAAGAAGCTTCCTTTATGCAGTTAGTAAAATGATGGCAGTTGATTTTTATAGTATTTAGTTGACAATAAATGAATGTAAGGAAAAAAAGCCACATTTATTAAATAAATAGATATGTTTGGCCTTTTTCAAACAACATATCTTTACGGTGCACATTTTTACCTGTATATTACTATATGTTAGAATGTTTTATCATTGCACCCCAACTAAACTCAGGTGAACTGTTATTTTCTTTTATATACACAAGAACATTTTTTTCGTCATTTGCTCACTTTTTTGCAATACATAAAAGTGACGCCATCCCTAGGTAAAACAAATTTATTTTATTACATACAACGTAAATACAACATAACTGTTTTTACAGGTAAATCTCCATACAAGTTTTGTATGACCATTCTTAATTCTGATGTTGGATAATTATGACTTTAAGATTTAAATCGTTTCTTTTCTTTTAAAGTCGTCTTTTTAAAGTATGAATTAACATCAGCTTACAGAAAGCAAATATTTAAAGAAAAATGTCCTTAAAATGGTGAAAATGAAGTCGAAACACACAGAAAAACATGTTAGCAAAATGATTTATGACCCGGGCTTGTACTTTAAAAATATTGTCATTTTCTTAAATACAAGAATCGGAACAAACCGTTGATAAAAACTGACAGTAAGATTGATAGGTTCTGTTCAAAAGAAGATGACATGCTAATTCTATTGTTACAACCATTTTATACCGGTTTTGCAAAAGAAAAAAAATACTTTAAAAAAGGTGCATATCTTTGTTTAAACAAACGTACATGAATTTTAAATGGAAAAAAAGATTAAACGTCTCTCCATCTTTTTGGTTCTTTCACCCCCCTCTCGCTCTCTCTCTCTTTCGCTATCTGTATATACATACATGAAATAAAAATTATCTATAAAAACATAAACTATTTACACTTTTAAATGTGGTATTCAACAGTGTGCGTATATAAATACATGTCACACAATATTACCTCTGATTTAAAGTGATTCTAAGATATTTAGGCTTATTTTCTGAATTAACTCTTTCAAAGTACCAGCTAATATGATTTTGAACAATATCTCAATTGTAGGACAACACAAATTGCAAAATAAATGACAATAAAAACAACATCTTCCTCATCTCCATCAAAAATATAGAAGACATCCTCTTCAAGACCATGCTCCGATTTGTTTGAGTTTCTGTCATCGTCACTTTGGCTAAAAAATATTTGACAATAAAAATGTATTATTGCTTTCAAAAATAAAAACACATTATTTTTTTTTTCAGTTTTCTTTATCATGCTATGATTCATGGTTGAAAAGTATATCCAAAATTAACACTTTTCATCATAGGCCAATGCGTCAATGGCTGGTTAATTTAGTTTTTGTACTCTTAATCTAATTGTATCTAAATGCTACAAAGCAAACAGAATAAAGAAACATAACTCTTGAGGTTCTTAAGACTTAATGATATTGCCTAATACTTATCAAAGAAGGTACTTTAGAACCTAACATTTGTTTTGTTTTGTTTATGAGATACGTCGCAGCGACCAATTATGATCATTATAGGGACGTCCAGCTATATTTGGTGGAGGAAGACCCCAAACAATTATCTGGGTACAACCACCACAGCTCAGGTGGAAGACGTTCCCACATTAAGTCTTTCAACAGAATGGGACTAGAACCCACATTGTGAGAGGCTAAGCAGTCAGAGATGTTACAAGTCGGTGACTCTACCGCTACACCATATTTGAAGCAGATATAAATTAGAATGTTTATTTAAAAAGAAAAATGACCTATGCTATAGAAATATCAAAGTCTGTATGTTGGAAGGTAGGGTCATCAGGATCATAATTTGGGTCCAAGAGGGATTCAATCTCACTGGATGACCAGTCTCAACAAGAACCATGTCAGTTAATAAGTTGCAAAATATTACAACTGTTTGTATTCAAGTGTGTGTTGCTGAGAACAATTACCTTAACGAATGTTATTTGAAAAATAATATAAAAAAAAACATTTTTAAATAACATAATGAACATGCTACCACATAAAACAGCTGAGGGACTAGATGGGTAAATAATTTTGTGTTACTGACGTATTTTATGTTAACCACGACATGTGTAAGTGCATGAGCAAGTCACACAACAGCAGTCAGATGACTTTTGGCCTAATATCCGACCATTATTTATAGTCAACCATTTTTGTGTAGTTTTTCAAATCGAAATAATACCATATTCTTTTCTAAACACTATGCTGACTTTATTTTTCAATGACGTCACTACTTTCGTCATAACGTATAGAAAATATCAGCGCATGGACATTCTGTACTCAAATAGATCGTTTTTCTTTAAATTGCTTGCATTTGAGAAACTCGTCAGAAAGTGCGTGGTTAGAGCTCTGTAAAACCGGTTTAAGCACCCCAGTCGGTCCATATTGCCAACTGACCGTTCCAAGGCGGTAACTGTCGGGTTTGCTCTTTTCGTTAAATGACTCATCACAAATTTGTTCTTACTTTTCGCTTGGCTTGCATGTGAAATAACTTTGTTCTGTGCCTTTTTAGAGTTTGGTTTATGTTGCAATGCTCATTGGACATTGTTCTTATTCACTGGGTAGAGTCAATTACAAGTTACATGTACTGACGTTCAGATTGCCTCTTTAATACTAGCTTCCATTGTAAATCTATAATTAGTTCTCTTATATATGTGTGTTGTTATTGGAACTTAATAAACATTAGTTAGAACACGATCTTGTCGTTCTATGCTAAAAAGCCGATAATAATTGAAATAATTTTCATTGCTGCGTCGCCCTTTGATGCTTCGCATCAGTGCTTTTCTTGTTACATTCTGGGGTGATTCAGCTGAAACGCGACATTCTGGTATGCAATAAAACAATAGACCACAGCCAAGTTGCTGAAAATGTCGTCTGCTGCATCAACTTTCGAAAGCGCTCTCATATTGCGCTTTGAAAAGATGCGCTGATACATAATTATATGTATGTTTTCATGCGCTGATATTAAGTATTGATATAGTCTTTAGCAGATTTTCTGACAAAAATATTCAAGCCAAACTGGGCATTTCTCTTGGCCCCTAGAAGCAAAAGGATTATTCATAAATGAAGTTAACATATCTGTTGTGCCAGAGTATGTTTGTTGTTCTTTCATAAATTTATTTATATTTGTAATGATATTATCAGAATCCAATTTTTATTTGTTTGTGTGGTAGTTTTTGGAATTTTCCTGTCTTGTTTTGATTTTTTTTTGTGACAGGCTGTGTTCTTTTCTTATTCCATTTTTCAGTGACAAGCACCTACCTTTTTCTAATTTTGGTTGATACTTCTGGTATTTCATAAGAATTTGCTGGTTTGTATTTTCGTTTTTTTGCTTGACTATTTTTGAATATTTAAAGTGTGATATTTATATATGTTCAGAAAATTCATCTAGTCTTACATGTGGTCGACCATTCAAGCTAATGTGTTTTAACACTCTGAAACGGTTTTCCATGTTACTGTTAGTTTCTTTAATTTAAGCATTTTTCCTAAATATATATTTTTCATTGAATCTACGGATATCTCCTGACATAATGGAAGACCATGCTGAGTACAAAGGCATTAAGGTAATTAAAGAGATAATTAAGAAATACATCACAGTAATGGGAATTGTTTTGGACAGGTTTAACCTTTGAAGACAATACATAAACTCTACCCAGATTACAAATTTTTAATCCAAGGCTTTTTTAAAGGTGATACCGACTTTAACAATAAAACATCTTCTTCAGTATATAAATTTGGGTTATGTGTTTGTGATTGAACAGATGAATCATCTGTTAGCAACTCTGTTTATGTTGAACAGTCAAACGTGTTTATTTTAGTTAGAAGACTTTTTCTATAACGTTTGTTATCTTCATGTATTGTCTTAGAAGACAAGTCTATGCAGATATCAAACAACAACACCTCTACGTCATTTTAAAATGCACATTTCATTAAAAGAGACAAACCTGAATTATTGTTTTGAACCCATCTTTTTTAAATAACGTTTTACAGTATTAAAGAAATGACTTTTAACATGAATGTAAAATTGTGAAGCAGGTATCTTTATCACTAGCCTTGCCATTTACAATATTCCAACACTTGGGTAAGTAAAACTCTAGTGTGTCATTATTATATTTTTTTAATGCAGCTAAAATAAATACCATAGACTGATCACAATTTGGAACAACAGTAAAGTTAGTAAATCTGAATCAAGTATGTCAACACAGAGGCCTCACATGCTACTTGAGCTAGTTTCTTGGAATGAAAACCATGTCCTTAAAAGACATGTCCTTAAATTGCTCTAAAAGGACTGACAAAGGTTTAGCACCATGTTGAAATAATTTCAAATATTTCTTTCTTTCATCCCCAGAAAGTTTCCTGTGGTGATACACTTTATAACTGTTTAATTTGGTCTTGATAATCTATAATAACAGTAGATGGAGTAATCATTTTTTTAAACATCACAGGAACAGTCCGCAAATTTGCATGATGCTTCAGCATGGAATAAAAAATGTTCTGTATATACTGGCCATTTAGTTGCACAGGAAACAAAATTATATTTTAAGTTAAAAATACAAAAAGGGTTTGACTTTTTTATTATTTCAAGAAATGGTTGCTCCCATGCTCTCTTCTTAAAACATTGATTTTTCTGTTATTTTTTTAAGATTTAAAGAGTTCTTGGTTGAAGGAAGCAACAACTTCTACTGGTGGAGAATACATAAAATAATTTACAACTATGTGGATTCCAAATGCATGTGAGATATTATCAACTGGAACTAAGGGTTCTAAATCTTGATATTTTTTTCTGGACACTGTTCAATGTCTCAAAAGACATTGAAATCAGTTTAGTAAGACTGCTTATTAAAGGCTGTTATTGAGGACATTCAGAATTATCTTTAGTTTCAATATGTTTTTTTTTTAAAATTTAGTGAACATTTATATTTATCAATTATTTTCAAAATTGTACAGTGATCAAACTCTGTTTCTTGAGTTAATTGACCGAAGGTATTAGAAGAAGAGATATCCAGACTATGTGATGCCGACACTGTGATTCGAGGATAGGGGACGGAGACTGTAATGTAACATCAGGAGATGGGAACTGCAAATGAGATCATAAGAGATTGGGAATAAAACATTACCATGGTGGGTGGGGACTGCAATGGGAAGATAGAGGATGAGGAGAGGTGTATACCATTTTCATTTGACCCGTGTAATGCTGGTGAAAAAAAAAGAATATGAACATGATAGGTTATGGATTTTATTGTTTTGAGGTGTGAGGACAGGGAGAGATGACTGTAATGAGACCATAGCTGGTGGAGACTGCACTGGGTCGATAGAGGATGTATACTATTGTCATTTGACCAGTGTTTTGCTCGCGAAAAAACAAACAGCAGAACATGTGTCACTGTTGTGGGTTTGTTTGGAGGGTGTCAAGAATGAACTGTAAACAATATATATAATTATAATATATATATTTCGGTTTCGGCGTTAAGATGTCAACGGTTTTCAGAAGAATGACAGACAATATGTACAATAAATTAATAATAAAAACATTGGCAATTATGTAAACATGAATATAGAATTACAATATGGCGGTGGATGTGGTTTTGATATACCTAAGTTGTAAAGATTAACAATGATTATCAATTAAAATTTCTAACAAGTATTCAAAAATAAAACAATATACTTGTATTACACAGAAATAATGCTTTATAATGAAATAATAATAATATAAAAGGGCAAATTACCCGTAAATAATACATATAATTATAATATATATATATATTTCGGTGTTAAGATGTTTAGATGTCAACGGCTGTCAGAGGAATGACAGGCCGGTGTTCAAAACCAGTAAACAATTTAATCTTTCTGTACTGATTGGCTGAAACAGACGAGGGCGGGAAAGGCCGTGCACGGAGTTCTTGTGTATGTACTGACTGAAGAGGCACTGCACTAATTCAGAAATAATTATATAGACCTCTAACTACAATTGAACTAATTATTAAATGAAAATATATGTTTTTAAGATATAAGTATGCGGTCATGACATGTGCTCTTGATAGGCTATTGATTTCGTTGTTTTGAGGTGTGAGGACAGGTGGTGATGACTGTAATGAGACCATGGGAGTAGGGACTGCAATGGGGCGATAGAGGATGAGGACAGATGTATACCGTTGTCATTTGACCTGTTTAATGCTGGTGAAAAAAAAAACAGTATGATCTTGATAGGCTATGGATTTCGTTGTTTTGAGGTGTGAGGACAGGTGGTGACGACTGTAATGAGACCATGGGGGTAGGGACTGCAATAGGTCGATAGAGGATGAGGACAGATGTAAACCATTGTCATTTGACCTGTTTAATGCTGGTGAAAAAAAAAAACAGTATGATCTTGATAGGCTTTTGATTTCGTTGTTTTGAGGTGTGAGGACAGGCGGTGATGACTGTAATGAGACCATGGGGGTAGTGACTGCAATGGGGCAATAGAGGATGAGGACAGATGTATACCATTGTCATTTGACCTGTGTAATGCTGGTGAAAAAACAAAATATGCTCTTAATAAGCCATTGATTTCATTGTTTTATGAGGTGGAGACTGTGTAATGACTTTTGTGGATGAAGACTGTAGTAACCATGGGACGTGGGGGCAGTGTAGTGACCATGGTGGATGGAGACAGTGTAGTAACCATGGGGGTTGGAGACTGTGTAGTGACTATTATGGATGAGACCTGTGTATTAACCATGGTAGGTGGAGACTGTGAAGTGACTGTTGTGGATGAGGCCTGTGTAGTAACCATGGTAGGTGGAGACTTGAAGTAACTATTGCGGATGGGGACTGTGTAGTAACCATTTGGGGTGGGGCCTGTAACATGATGATAGGGGGTGTTTGTGGTGTAAGTTGTGCAGGTCTGATTGGTGATGGTGCAGCTATAGTATTTTTTACACGTAGGTAAATGTCTGGAGATGCTTCCTATTCTTTTTTGAATTTTTCCATTTAAGAAGATTGGCTGCTTGTCCAAAGCCTTAATCTTTACTTAAATTTCTTTCATTTGTCTTGTTAATAAGGAAGGACCAATTATGGAATCCTTTGGTCAGACTTATCTTTTTCTGTTTTCCTCTTGGCTTCTGACCACCACCAGACAACAACTTTGGGTACTTCTGAAATACATTGATACATTGTATATATTGTAACTTTTATATAGTGGAAACAAATTTTAATGAAGAACAACTTTTTTCACTAATTGCAGGAATCACTTTTATTTTAACAGAATTATGTCCTCACATACTTTTGTCTTTTAATGGTACATGTATCTACTGTATAATTGAATTATTGTCATACACACTAAGTAATCAGTGATAAAACTAACCAGACCATAGTTATAGATATATGCAAAAACATACATTTGACGTGTAGAAAGCGTTACTCTAGTAAATACCCTCCTATCTCCAATAGTTTAAGCTTAAGGATCCTATTAAAAATGGCTTCACCCTGAGAGCATATCGCTTAAGGTATATATAAAATAAGTTTATATAATCTTACATGTACATTTCTCCAACATCCCTGCCCCTAACTAAATGATTTTTTAAAATATTTTTCTTTTCTTTGACATCCTTATGATTTCTTTGTCATCTTGTTTCACTTATAAATATTTTCTTTTTTCATAAATGTGAATTTTGGACTTCTAAATGTCCTAAGACCTTGGTCCTTACTTCAATTAAATTATCATAAAACGTTCTCTTATGAAAAGTACACATATAATTACATTTTTTAAAACATCTTTGCGGGAAAGTCGAGAAAGGTTGGTTCCAGTCCACTTATCACCAAACAACAGATTCAATTAATATTAGCACCTGAATCAATAAGAGAATTTGACCTTTCAAAGGCTTAGAGAGTTTAGGTGTAAAATTATGTGCAATTGAACTTTGGTTGTACTTAACATCTAAATGGTCATTTCATAATAATTACTTGGCTGGTTGTCAACAACAATCAGGCATGCATACACAGTCTAGACATAACCTCTATGTAGTTGATATTGCACCCAATGACACTAAACTGCCACCAGGTCAACTTATGCTGCAAACCTTATAATCTTACAGTATATAAAAGACATATATCGCTACCAAATTTTAAAAAGGTATGGAAATATGGATGTTCCCCGGGTATTGCTGTAATCAGGAAAATATACTATACGTAGCATGGCACAATGGCAAATAAACAGTAAACACAAACTGTCACTTGTTGCTTTGCTTAAATTATGTGGACCTTCAGTAACAAGTTATGCTTCTTATATATTTAGTTTTGTCGAATGTAGCAAATAGTTTCAAAACAAGTGTAATGAATGGTGCACCAATATGCTGTATGAGCATGACAAAATTTGATATCTATCTGTCTTCAGACACAAATTCCAGGTTCAAAGTTTTTAAGTTAAGGAGTATCCTTAAGTTGGTAACTTTGACAGAAATCAGTTCTACAATTTGTCGGAATAGCAGTTTATCTGAGGAGTATTAATTTCTTTGACACATACATGACAACTCCAACAAAACTTTTCTTTTAACGTCCATTACGAGGCTAAATTAAACAAACCATGGAACATTCTTGTATTTTTCCATTTCAAAGTTACATTTTAATCTAATCCACTAATATTTGTCAATCTTATCTGGTCTAAAAAGGAGACCTCTTATGCAATATGTATTAACTTGTATTAAGTTTAGCAGTATTCTTAGTATTGGCTATCTTCACAGTAATCAGATCCATGTTTTGAGAGAACTGTTCTTAAAGTTATAAGACACATACATAATAACTTAACCCCCAAACGTTCTTGTCGAAATGGTGTCTTCTCTGACACTTCAGGTGTCTTGTCCCATTTTAGCCATGTTTTGGTATAACAAACAAATATTAAAAAATTGAAGTAATGGGACGCATTTATATCTACATAATGGCATGAGAAGGACATCACATTTAGTAAAGAATTAACACAACATGTTTGTTGATCTCTAATTAATGGGTTTTTTCATATAGGAAAAACATTGTACTGGGTAATAGGATAAAAAAACTTTTATTTTACCAACAGAAACACCAGGGCCCATGTACAATTTTCATGTATAATACATCACCCAAAAAATAATTATTAATAGAATAAAAGAAAAAGCACCTACCATATAACAAAGGCCACTTGGTTTAATAAGGGCATGTACAGACTCATGTACAATTTTAACCAGGGCCATTCTGAAAAGAAAGGACAATGTCATAATTTCAATCATGGTGATTTCAACAGATTGGTTCTTTTTTATGCACTGAAAAACCATTCAAGATCTACATACAGTACGATTTGTAGAATGATTAATAAACTGCTAAAACAGTTCCAAATTTAAATAGTGAAGTTAAATGACTGAGCCAAAATAAGCTTTTTGTCATTGGTCAAAGCCGTCAAATAGAAACAAATGACCATGAGCTATTATGAGCTGTCCTCTCTGATTGGACAGGTTCTGGGGAATATGGTTGTTGGGGCAAAGCACATTATAATCCTGCAGACAAATACCGTCCTGCCGTTATCTTTAAATCTTTCCTAATTAAGTAAATACAGAAAATGGCCATGCCCCTGGCAGCAATGTTTTTGATTGCCCAAAATTATTTGAACATGTATTACAAATATCAAAGCTCCAGCTCATGAAGCTTCTTGCAAGAACATTTTCTGTTTATCTGTATAAATATATATATAGAAAATGGCCATGCCCCTGGCAGACATGTTTTTGGAAGGTTCCAAATTCTTCTAACAACTTTTCCATACATTTCTTTCCTGAGTTTCTGAGGAAGTTTATTTGAATTTTGACCAGCGGGTTCCAATGAGATGATGTTACAAAGAATGCTGAAGGACACATGATGCCTGAGGACAGCGGACGGACAATCACAATAGCTTACCCTAATCAAAAGCTAAAAAAAACAGTGACAAGCCATCACAGTTGTTGGGGTACCAAGTATAACATGATTAGATATCAAAGTCTTCAGAAAAGTTGTAGTGAAAGCTTTACAAATGTTTTAAAGTAGCAATATATTGTTGCTTTTCGCTAGTTTAATATGCAGCCACAGTGAATACATGTATGAATTTATTTGAATGTGTGGGTTGTGTGGTTTACTTTTTTATAGTTAATTATATGTTTTCTTCTGAAAGATGTAAATATGTCAGAACGTCTGTCAGTTGATTTGTTTTTAATACGTAGTTATTTCTGTACTAAGTTGGTTTCCCCACCTACTATTGCTGACAGTTGCAATAATCACTTTGAATATCAGTGTGAAACAAAATTCAGAAACACCCTTCTAAGACTACACTTGTAACAGTAAGTCATATTTCAACTGGGATATGAATTCATATCCGGTAAATAGTCATACCGTATTTCAACTTAGTATACAAATTATATACTTACTATTCAAATATGATATCCAATTTGACCCTCATGTAATGTTTGGGCATTATCACAGCTGGAGTCTGCAATATATGATAGTTTTTACTATACTGAGAAAAATGACATTTTTTCATTCTTCTTACACAAACATATTCATGAAGTACCAATAAAGAATAAATTGTAACTTCTTTTATGACAGTCACTACATTTTGTATGTAACCAAGTTAAGTATTAACAAGATTATGATATTCTTCCTGAAAGTTTTAAAGAAACATGGCCACAGCTTTGCCTAAGTATATCACATAAAGAACCAACTATATCTGCACATGATAAGAATTTCAACAAGTGTGTTACTATTAAGCCAATCAGCATATTGTTAATGCCAGATATTTAAACATGCCATATATTACTGCTGGTGCAGCTCAGATATAGTAGGTTGTTAAGCAAATTAAAACAGCTCTTATTGACAAAAAGTTGCAATGCTGTTAGTTATCCAAAACTAAAGACATTTTTTGAAGAACAGCATGTGAGGCAAATCTGACCAACAGTGATCTAGAAGCTTAAAAAGGATTTGAGAAATGTTATTGTTTTTGTTTATATTATTATTTAAAGTTTAATAATCAATTAATAGCCATTTATTAGATTTATTTGAAGATGACAATAAATAGTGATAAGTTTTACAAAATGAATATACCAGAACAGATATTAATACATGAGATTTATCACAGAAGTTTTATTTAAACATGGCCAGTTACAGATTTATATGATACCCAAGAATTATGTTTTGTCACAGAAAGTAAGCATATTCAAAAGTTGGCCAGTAAGCAGTAACTATATGATCAAAACAATGCAATGTTTATCTTCACACAATGCATATACATATATGTTCCACATTTGGTAAAAATATTGGTATTATGACAAAATTATTTAAAGATAGTCTTCTTTTACACAATATTTATTTTAGTATCCTTGACTCGACCCATTAGACCCCAAACATCACATAAACCTTTATCTTTAAAACTGACATTGTTTAATGTTCCGAAATTGGTCAAGATGTGTCACTTATGACAATGTAATTGAATCTTAAGTAAAGTCCTTCCCGGGACCATCTATTTTTAGAATCAGTGACTATGACTACATATTGACTGATAAACAAACATGGTGATTCCTGCTCACTTCAACCTTTTAAATTTTAAAGGCTCAAATGTTAGTGATCAAATTTCTGCTTAGTTCAATATGAAAACTTAATTGTAAGGATAAATATTGAGTAAAGATTTTGCTCACCTTTCTCTTTGAAGCACGAGACACCTCCTTCAACTCTTCCTTCTGGTCTTGAGCCTAAAACAGCACAGGTTATTATTCACCATGACAAAAGTTTAGAAAACATACCTTCAAATTTTTAGTGTATATATTTTTTGTTGAATAATATGGTTTTGTGTTTTTCATTTTATTTTAAAGAACTTAACAAAAATAAGATTGTTTTTCAATTTTCAAAACAATATCATTATAAAGCAGTTGATGTTATAGTTTATCTTGAAATAAGATTATTTGATAACTGCGTAGAGGAGCAAACATCAAAAGGTTGTTTATTTATTTTAAATAATTTATTAAGACAATACATTTTAGGATAATATTCACTTACCTTGTATACATTGTTTCTTGGAGTCACAGTAGCAACAAGTATTTCCTCTTGAATATCGTTCTAAAATTTGATCAAACAGAGATTACTATGTATAGATCATTTACATTTTTCTACCTATATAAAATGACTGCTATCACTAAACTGTATTTTAAGAAATGAAAAAAAAAAGAAATGTACATGTAATAACAAGTGTAAATAGTAGTACTATTTTATTTCTCACAAGTAGAATTATTATTTTCATAAAACATGATTTTCTGCTATTGAATTACTCAATAACTAGAGATTGTATTGCATCTTGTCTTGTGGAGACTCCAGATCAAGGTATTCAGCACAATTATGACAGGTTCATATGGTGGATACATTAAATAACTCTAATGAATATATCCAATACATTGCAAAGATAATCTCCTAGATAGGCCTTGATGGAGATTATCTTGGCAATGTATTGGATATATAATTTCTTAGACTGCTGAAATCATGTAGGGAGCTATATGATAGGATCTGCATTAACTGCTGCTGAGTATGTGGCAATATAATTGGCTTTTCAAATTTAAGATCAAAACATTTCAAATACACACATATATATATATTTAAATGAGTAGTTATTATAGATGAAATAACAAATGCAGCAAGCTAATAGTTACATTGGATGTTTGTACTCAAAACTAATCAAAAGTAAGCCAGTTGTTAAATTATGTAGATTCTACATGGTTAACCATTATTAATTACAGGTCCGGTACTCATAAATATACATTTTTCGGAGAGGCCACTAAACGTTGGATTTAAAGACAAACATTATAAAATTACAAATTAATTAGTTTTAGTGACTGCTTGATACACACGTGTGTGCAATAAGAGACATTTATGAATAGTCTCCCCTGAATAATCCTTAAATGCAAGTTGGTCCTTTCATTTGTTTTACTCGGTTTTTATGCTTGTGGTCTATAGGGTGTATGTTGACTTACCTTCCTTTCTTGTGGTACCGAGGTTTACCATCATCATAAAACACTTCCATTTTCTGTTTTAAATAACAAATCTCTACCAGTATTTAAATGGATTTGAAGCTTTTATTTATGCAGCAGTAAGAAATTTCATTGTTTTAATTGCAACATTTACAAAAGAACAGGCGATAAAGTCCAAGAATTTCAACTATAAGGACCTACCTACAGTTTGAAATACCTCGGATATTATCTAACAAGGGAGACAATTTCCTTTTTTCCCCAATGTACACCAATTTTTGGATATGAATTTATTGACAGCTACATTTAAAACAAGTTTTGGATACCGTTAACGCTTGATAGTTATGTGCTTGTCAGCTTGATCTTTGAAAAATGATTGTAACATGTTTGCTATAAAAATGGCAAAACTTTTAATTCATTTGTCATTGAACCATTAGACGATTTTATGAATAAATATATAGTACGGATATATACATAGCATAGCTAAACATTAAAATTATGGTTCGATCCTCTCTCAGATGCATATGACGAAGTGGTGTCACATTTCCTCTATGTCGGTCTTGTCGGGGTCTGAAAGAGGCATATAGGCGACCAAAAATCCGCTTACTATGCAGACTTTTACCACTTACGGAGAAATATTTCAGGTAGTCAGCCCCGAGGTAAAGCCCAAGGCTTTTCGGGAATTGAAGGCTGGTTTGATCCTCTTTCAGATGCATATGAAGAAGGTGTGTCACATTTCTTCTATGTCGGTCTTGACGGGGTCGGAAAGAGGCCTATCCGCGACAAAAAGCCCCCCTTTTCTGCAGATTTTTAACCAATTACGAAGACATTTTTCAGGCAGTCAGCCCAAAGATGGAGCCCAAAGCTTTTTAGGACTTGAAAGGTTGTCAATCCTCTTTCAGATGCATATGAAGAAGTGGTGTCACATTTCTTCCATGTCGGCCTTGTCGGGGTCGGAAAGAGTCCTATATGCGACCAAAAATCGTTTGCGTTTTTTTTTCAGAATTTTTACCAATTACGGAGACATTTTTTAGGCAGTCAGTCCCAAGATAGAGCCGAAAGCTTTTCAGTAGTTGAAAGCTGATTCGATCCTCTTTTAGATGCATATAAAGAAATCGTGTCACATTTCTTGAATGTAAGTCTTGTCAGGGTCGGAAAGAGGCCTATCCGCGACCAAAAGTCCCCCTTTTTGCAGATTTTTCTACCAATTACGAATACATTTTTAGGTAGTCAGCCACAAGATAGGGCCAAAAGCTCTTCAGGACTCGATCCCATTTCGCACGCATATGAAGAAGTGGTGTCACATTTCTACTATGTCTGGGTCGGAAAGAGTCGCCTTTCCGCAACCAAAAATCCCCTTTTATTGTATTTTTTACCAAAAACTTAGACGTTTTCAGGCAGTCCTATTCAGGACATGAAAGCCGGTTCGATCCTCTTTCGGATGCATATGATGAAATGATGTCACATTTCCTCTGTGTCGACTCTGTTCTGGTCGAAAAAAAGGCATATCTGCAACCAAAAATTACGTATTTTTACCACTTACGGAGACACTTTTCGGCAGTCAGCCCCAAAATTGTGCACTGCTTCAAACAACATAATTTTTGTCTGACGACTGTATTACAATAATGTACTGAGTGCTGAGTTTTCCATCACCAGTTCTTACTCTAGCCCCAACCTTGACTTTCAAACAGTCATTGACAAACACAAAGATATTGCATAATTTTAATATTAAAATAGAATCTAAACAAGAAAAACTTCCTTCACTGTACTGGATTCCTAAGCTTCACAAAACACTATACAAGTCACGATTCAAAGCTAATGCCAGCTCTAGCACCACTACACGCCTCAATTTTAAACCTTTAAACACTCTGCCGAAAGGGAGAAGGTTAATTTTAAATCTAATAATAACGAAACTTACAATCAATCCTTTTCCTTGAAAGAGCGTAAAGATGCTCTAAATAAATCGCATGATACCGCTGCTGGTCCAGACGACATACCGTATTAATTCTTAAAACATTTACCAATTCGATCTCTAAACTTACTTCTGTCAATCTTTAATGAAATTTGGATATCCGGTAAAGTACCCTTCATTATTCCACTTCATAAACAAGGTAAAGATCCAACAGATCCTCAAAGCTATAGACCTATTGCTTTGACGAGCTGTATTTGTAAAACCGTAGAACGAATTATCAATAATAGACTTGTCTGGTATCTTGAGTCCAACAACTTAATTTCAGAATATCAAAGTGCATTCAGACACCAACGTAGCACAGTCGATCATCTTGTTCGTTTAGAAACACTCATTCATGTTGGCTTCATCAAGAAGGAACACCTTGTAGCTGTGTTTTTCGATCTTGAAAAGGCTTATGACACGGCTTGGAAACATGGGATTTTAAAGGATTTAGGTGACCTTGGTCTCAGGGGTCGTTTACCAATTTTCATTGACAGCTTCCTTTCTGACAGAAATTTTCAGGTCAAGATTGGGTCCACCCTGTCATCTGTTCATAAACAGGAACAGTGTGTCCCCCAGGGTAGTATTCTATCTGTTACCCTTTTAACATAAAAATAAATAATATTGTAAAAACCCTTCATGAAGGGGTTGACTGTTCACTTTTTGTGGACGATTTCGTTATTTGTTTCCGCTCTAAAAATATGAGCACAATTGAAAGACAATTACAACAATGTCTTAATAAGTTGCAAAAATGGAGCAACACCAACGGTTTTAAATTTTCTCCAACCAAAACCAACTGTATACATTTCTGTCAGAAACGTGGTCTTCATGTTGACCCCGAATTGTTTTTAAATAACGTTCGCATTCCCGTCGTCCAGGAAACTAAGTTTCTTGGAGTCATTTTTGACAGGAAACTGACTTTTCTTCCACATATCAATTACATCAAGAAGAAATGTCTCAAGGCTCTTAACTTGCTTAAATATTTATCCCATACAGACTGGGGAGCCGAAAGGAAAACATTGTTACATCTGTACCGTTCCCTAATTCGGTCTAAATTAGATTACGGAAGCATAGTCTATGGTTCTGCCAGGAGGTCCTATCTCCAGATGCTGGACGTCGTTCACAACCAGGGACTTTGTCTAGCTCTAGGAGCGTTCAGGACCTCACCACTGCAGAGCCTTTACGTTGAAGCCAATGACCCATCATTATTCTTGCGTCGCGAGAATCTTTCTTTGCAGCATATAATTAAACTAGTGTCTAACCCCGAAAACCCAACGTTTAATTGTGTTTTCAACCCTAAACATGAGGAGCTTTATGATCGATCACCTAAAGCCCTCAGACCTCTTGGTTTAAGGCTTAAAGATAGCATAAACACATCAGGTATAAAACTCGAAAACATTTCTGAAAACCCCACAATTGAACATCCAGCATGGCAACTCCGTTCTCCTGATGTAAATTTAGAACTCTGTAAAAATAAAAAGTCGAACACAGATCCTTTGATTTTACGATCTGAATTTCTCGAACTCCTTGACAAGTACTCTGATCACCTTCATATATATACTGATGGTTCAGAGACGGACACTCATGTTGGCTGTGCTTCCGTAAGTAATAGCCACTGCATTAAACAAAGACTTCCTAACAACTCGTCTATCTTCACCGCTGAAATCCAGGCTATAAATCTAAGCCTTGATTTCATTTCAGAACATTCAGGTGAAAAATGTGTTATATTTTCAGACTCGTTGTCTGTATTGCAAAGCATAAATTCACTGACTTATTCGAATCCACATGTTCGCACTGTTCTTGTCAAACTTCAAAGTTTATACGACACTAACGAAATCTCCTTCTGTTGGCTTTCTAGTCATGTAGGCATCCGAGGAAACGAAGATGCTGACAGGGGTGCAAAATCTGCCTCAGCCCTCACTGAGACAGATCTTTGCATCCCACACACTGATTTTAAACCACTTATTTACCGACATATTTTAACCAAGTGGCAAACAAGTTGGGACAGTATTGTTTGTAACAAATTACACGTAATTAAACCTAAGGTCGGTGCCAATGTCTCTGCTTGCAGAGAAAGTCGACGAGAAGACGTAGCTCTTACCCGCTGTCGCATTGGACATACTAGATTGACTCATTCATATCTCTTGAAAAGAGAAGTTCAACCTGTATGTGTTCCTTGCCAGGAACCACTGACAGTCAACCATATTTTATCACAGTGTATCGACACAGACCACATACGGTCGAAATATTTTAATGTTCATAACATGTACGAACTATTTAGGACAGTGTCGGATTCTAAACGTGTTTGCTTCTTGAACGAGATTGGTATTCTTAGTAAGTTATATTTTTTTAAATTGTTTATTTACCAATCGTCGTACTTTTTAAACCGTTTTATGTGTTGACCTGTTTTCAATTATTATTTATTTTTTTACCTGATAGTTTTTATATTTTTCTATATTTTACATGCGTAGTTTGGTTTTAACCTGATTACGCTCCATTCACATTTAACTTTGTATTCGGCGCCGTATGACCTGTTAAGTGTCGGTGTGCCGTAAAACCCAAATAAATAAATAAATAAAACATGTTACTTTTGCAAATCTCAATGTAAAAACACTTGAAGGCTATTTTGACATACTTATATGTACATTTTTATGTACCGATGATTTAACTGGTTTAAACCAACGTTTAACAATGCTCCTTTTCACTATTCCTACAATATTGGAGATATTATTTCAACGCAGTATTATTTCCATCATTTCATTAACTGTTACTAATTAATTAAACCCCTAATGGATGTGGAATTATGATAATCCAGGTTAATATTCACATTTGTATTTACAACATTTTGACTATATATGTAGAGTTTACTGTGGATTTTTTTCACCGTATACTGTATTGCTAAAATGCTGGTTTAATAATTAATCATATTTAAACATATATGTTGACATTGTAATGTTTTGTCATATCACGTACCGTTATGCGCTATTACCTAATGAAAAACAACAACAACAACAAAAAAAAACAACAACAAGGCGACAACAACAAAAAACATCAACAAACAAAAAATAAACAAAACCAAATATTTTAACCGGACCTGGTAGCTCAATCGGTAGAGCGTCGGCTCCAGGTACGGGAAGCCCCGGGTTCGATCCCGGGCCGCGACATACCGATGTCTCTAAAAATGGTACTGCCAGATGTTCACTGCATGCTTTTCACAGTGAAGACAGCATTATATCTCCTTCAAGTGGACACCGTCTCAAGATAACTGAAACTGTTGGTGGGACGGTAAACCCAATAAACAATAAAACAACATTTCACGATGAGCCATTCTGCGCGTACCAATCTTTTCTGTTCAACAAACTTGCGTTTTAAGACGTTTATTAAGACGTACAAAGAAACAACAACGTATTCAGATATTTTAGCCTATTTCCCTACAGAAACACTGGGGCCACGCACGCGGGCAGAAACATTTCTCACCTCACCTTCCATAGAAGACCCTGGACGTTTCCATTTAAAGGGAGACAATAAAAAATAACATTTATGCTAATGCATCGGAAAAGTTGTCACTCCTATTTAAGGACATGTGCAAATGTGGTATCATCATCAACAACAATAACAACAACATCATCATTTTCTTTAAGGTTAAGGATATAAACTACATAACTGCGACTGACAAGTTCTGACCTTTAATGTCTTCTCCCTGAACCATCGTTTCAGTCCTCAGTACGACTACTGCTTCTAGGAGTAGTACTAGTAATTTTACTTTTGTCATCGTGCACTAAATATTGGCAATTTCTAAAGAGATGGCGAGCAACATTTTGATTTATGATTTAAAGATGTTTTCCGACAGTTAAGACATTTTTTTCTCTCAAAGAACCAATTAATTATTGTTGCCTGAAAAGATCTCGCAAAATGCTGATTATTTGATGTCTTACATCTATGTGAAAAGTGACCTATAACACATCACTCGTCATTACAAAAATGTGTTTCCTATCTAAGCCCAGCTGCAAAGTTAGCTATTTTTAAACCAAGAAAACCACGTGACCAGTAACTTTATATAATCAGGTAATCCGCTCTGACGTCGATGTCTATTTTTAGCAGAAATCACAATCATGCCTATTTATATTATAGTTTTAAACAGAATGTGCATGTAGATTGCATCATTTTACGATTTCTACTGTCTTACAATTGAGACAGTGTTTAAAATCGTCTTTTGTTAGACGTAGGTTTGATTTTTTGCAGAAATTATGCCACAATGCCCCAATTCAGGTTTACGTGTATTTGCGGAAGACAAACTGTCGAATACCACCTTTCATGACATTTCATTCTGTGATTTGAACCTTTTTATCTGAACTACGTACTTAAGGACCATTATCATTCATATTTTTTAAAAAGAGAAGTTCAGCCTGTATGTGTTCCTTGTTTGGAACCACTGACAGTCAACCATATTTTATTACAGTGTATCGACACAGACCACATACGGTCGAAGTATTTTAATGTCAATAACATGTACGAACTATATAGGACAGTGTCGGATCCTAAACTTGTTTGCTTCTTGAACGAGATTAGTATTCTTAATAAGTTATAAATTTTTAAACTGTTTATTTACCAACCTTTATACTTTTTATACCGTTTGATGTGTTGACCTGTTTTCAATTTTAATTTATTTTTAACCTATTATATTTTCTATATTTTACTTACATAGTTTAGTTTTAACCTGATTATGCTCTATTCACATTTAACTTTGTATTCGGCGCCGTATGACCTGTTAAGTGTCGGTGTGCCGTAAAATCCAAATATTTAATTTCAAGCTGATTTATAATTATTATTGATATGTCGTAAAACTTGTCAGATATTGTCTAGAATGGAGTCTATTTAGGTTCAACATTTGTTTCTTTACGAATAAAAATTTTTGATAATAAACACGTTTATTTACTTTAAATTCAACAAATTCGGTAGTTTATTTGCATACTTGTTTAAATACATTGTTGTACCATTCATAAAATCGGGATAGGAATATCAAGCCCTGCGTCACGATTTTCGGATTGGACTGGCTATTTTTGGAGATAATTCTTAGTGGGAATCCGAGGGCATGCTGCCTTGGAAATTTTTTTTTTCTATGATACCCTCATAGTGGTTTCCCGATATATTTGTCACTAAAATATGTCGTTTTATCTTCTTTTTAAACGTGTTAGCAACAATTGGTGACACTTTCGTTAATCCAATAAATTTCTCTTGTGGCTCTAGATTTTCATAAGCATGCCTTATCACAAAAACAATCTGTTTAAGGTAAGATACACCTGTTGTTCCATTAGCCATAATCGAATAGAAACCAAACGCTTTATGTTCAGCGCGATGTCCCACACTTCATTTTGTGATTCCGAACATGTGTTCTTTTTATTTTGCGTTAAATCCATTCTAGAATGCTGGGATTATCTCCATCTAGTAGTTGCAGTAAAAGAATATAATTGGTTTCACTGTCGTCATCATCGTCACGCAGCGCCAATCTCTGTCACGCTTAGAATCTGATTTGATCGAGAATCTTCCACAAGCACTGTCTATTGTCGAGTTGTTTGCTGGCATTGGTCTTTGACAGCATTTCACCAACATCCCTGATGACTTTCGGCCAATCGAAACACCTCGGATAATTTACAAATCATCTCTCGGATGTATGTAGGTAGTCGGATCAACTCGGCCATTTCCTTAATGGGACTGCTTTTGTGACATAAGTCGAAACAAAGATGGCAGCTCGGATGACGGCTCACTACAGTATGAAGCCTGTAAAACTTCAATTTGTGGCGGCTTCAATTTTAAATCATCCAAGTTTAATTTATCCAGCGCAGCAGACATGCAGATGTCAAACGATGGCATTGTTCATGATTTAACGAACTACATTTTAGGCATATTCTTCTTTCGACTTCCGGCGAACAAAACGGTCGTGCGTTCAATAAGTATCATTGCACCAGATACATCCGAGGGATGATTGTCCCGAGGACGAAATTACCCGAGGAGTTCCTATTGGACTTTCGGCAATGTGATCACGTGAACAATAGATAGTTTCCATGTGATGTCATAGGCATTGATAAGACGGATTAAGGCAGCCATCTTTGAAGGCAGAAACTAATGCCGGCTGAAATCTGGAAATATATGATGTATTAAATTCACCACTGTGTCTTTATTTTTCAGTCAATTTTACTAAATTTAATATCAAATTTAACAGTTTTATGAAGTAATTTAAATATAAAATCTTTATTTTGAGGTAAAAAATACAACCCAAAATCATACACTGTTAATTTTGTTCAAAGTTAAACTGATAATAATTTTTATTTCTGTGTCTTAATTCTTTGTGCATTTATCAATTTTAAAAATATTGTATTCTGAAAATATGAATTTAAAGAGCTTTCCAGTGGTTTATAGCTTTAAATTTTTGGACCGCAAATAAAGAAATTACAAGAAAAGAAAATTCATTTGAGAAATCCATTGAAATTACCACCAAAGATGGCTGCCAAGATAAGAGATCATCACTGACATGGAAACTATCTATTGATTCGCGGTGGCATTGCGAAGATTCGTGCTTTTTGAACACAGAGATCGCATCTTTCTGGTTTGAGAATCCTGACTTCAAACGCCATGTCAACATTGGAAGAAAATAGCTTTCCTTCCCGTTGAGCTATCAAGTTTCAAGTTCAACATTTTATTGGCTCAAACATATACATGTTTATTGCCATACCTGGCGGCACAGATAAAACAACATTGATAATATAAATAAGACAACGAAATATGGTTTTTAAATCAACATAATATTTGAAGAAGTGAAAAGTCTTAGATGAAAGTAGAAAAGAAAAGTAGAAAGACGTGATTCTAAAGGTAATCGATATTTGGGTGTACATTTTTTCGTAGGTATGGTAAATCAGACACAGTTATCATCGAATTTGAGCATATCATACACACATTGCAGAACGTCAAATCACGAGTCTCGTCAAAACGCAGCCGTGGACGGGAATCGAACCAACTGCTTTGAAAAGATCGCCGCATGGGGTTTTCTTGAATGTAGTAATAGAAAGAATAAATAGAAATAACAATTATTACGTTCAAAAGTAGTTAAGTATAAAACTTTAAGCCGCATTTGCAATTTTATCAACTTAGTCTTGACCAAACTGTCATTTTTTCCTCATTATTAACAATTTAAATGTCATTTAATAATACTAATTTTTTATGTAGACACTGCAAAATTCGTATTCAAAGATAATTATTTATTTACGAAGATTTTCTTTTTTTTAACTGTTATTTAAAAAACGTGACTAATTATATCATTCTTGTCGAATGTTGGTTTGGGAAACGAAAATGAATCAGCTGATTTGTGTACTGCAGGGCGCCATCGTATGTGTTAAATATTAACGTACTCTTGTTATCGAACAAAGTGTTAGGCACATGAGCACCTCTCCAGAAGAACAAAGATTCGTCTTAATGACGTCATAACGAGCTATTTGGCTTAAAAATACACAACAAGACAAGTACCATTGACGCAAGAATGCAGACATTGGGATGTACATTTGAATGTACTAAAAGCATAGTATTGCACATCATGTACGGCTGGCTTGTTCCATATTGCTGGATAGCTTAGCGCTTTTATATTTTATTTTTAAGATATTGTAGCTTACAAACTGTTTTTCGCCTGTCCTCTATTTGTGTAAAATAAATTTGATGTAATTTTTATGGTCTTTAATTCACCTTAACATACTTTGTTGGCCTACTCGGCGTTTAAATCTGAATGTCATACTAACGTGTATCACTATTCGTCTGCTGTTTAAGACATTGTAGACTGAAAAATCTTGGTCAGTTTTATTTGCTCTTAAGTTCATTTAACAATATGATTGTTAAAGTCGATGACCGTATATAACCAACATTGTGTGGTATTTTAAAATATAAATATTAAATTCGACTAATTTACTAATTTTGTCTGCTTTTTAAAATTATAAATTTTAAAGTCATTTTTATTAGTATGGCAACATGTATCTGCTTAATAGTATAAAAAGTCGTTCATTACATACAACTGTCTCCCTTTTAGGGTTTTTCAATATATAAAAACAGTAAAAGTTTATTAATCTATATGGTCAGTTTTGGACAAGTAGTGTTTTTAAAATATAACTACACACACACACACACACACACACACTCACACACACACACACACACATATATATATATATATATATATATATAGGTGGAAGAGCGTCGGCTTGCGGATCGGGAGGTCGCGGGTTCAAACTCCGTCCGGGTCAAACCAAAGACTTTAAAGTTGATAGTAGTGGCTTCCATCCTAACGCTCGGGGCTAAGGGATAGCAAAACGCCTGACTCGTCGGTGTCAGTATAATAGACCGGTCGGGTTCAGTCCCTGGGCACCACATAAGTGCTTCTGTGCTATAATGATAGAATTGCTCTTCACGGTATCGGCAAAAATGCAGGCAAATCCCATCCCTACACACACACTTACACGCACGCACGCACACACACACACACACACACACACACACACATACATATATAGCTTTGTCTGCTATATTGTCTGCTTATTTATTTTAAGTCATTTATCTATATATAGCTTTCATTGTTTGCTTGTATTTCCTATCTGAGCGACACTGCACAGTTAGCTATTTTGAAACCAAGAAAACCACTTATGTGATAGATCATGACGCCGTAACGTTTATGTCTATTTTTAGCAGGAATCCCAATCGTTCTTATATAACTCAGAATCGATTTGAAATTTTCCAAGCTCGGGAAGAGTCATCGAGTAAATTAACAATGGATAATATGGATAATATGAACATTTCCAGACACGATTTTATTCATTCATCTATGGACAACAAACTTACATACATGTTCGACGAACTACGTGTAATCAGAAATGAACAAGTGAATTGTAACCGTGGATTACAGATGTTTGAGAAAACAATCTCAGGTATTGACAAAACACTGGGCCAGGTGATACAGGTAACTAACACACAAACTGACTTTATGAAATCCTTGGCCTACAAATCAATCGACATCGAGGCGAGGTCCAGAAGAAACAACCTCATTTTCAGAGGATTCTCAGAGAATAGGGGCGAAAACTGCTTTGAGCTTATTCGTGACTTTTTGTCCAACCACTTAGATATGGACCCCAGGGATGTGTATCTCGCCCGAGCCCACAGGCTAGGCAGACCTGACACAACAAAGCAATTTCAGCGCCGTCCCATTATCGTTCTCTTTAGAGATTATGATGACATCGAGACGATTATGGGCAGAGTGAAAATGCTGAAAGGCAATGGCTTCTCTGTTGACTTTGATTTTCCGAAGGAAATAGCAGATGCTAGACGCTCATTGTGGCCTTTTTATAAGGAGTTGCGCAACACCGAGCGGGATTCAAAAATACAAATCGTTTACCCAGCAAAGGTTATTAAAAATGGACGCGTTGTCAAGGATGCAATGCCTGATTGGACAAAGTATGTAAGCGCAAATAGACTACAGCACATTGATACAAAAGTGCGCGATACATCGGTCCACACCCGCACTCCCCACACCTACACGTCACTGCAGGCCACCCCACCCCCTGAAGGCGAAGCTATGGACGTGTAAATGCCTATGAACAGTGCACAAAGGGTGAGCAATGCAACGCCAACACCAATACAGCGGAACCTACCTCAGGAGGTGGCGGCGACGACCAGTTCGCCCATCTTGATGAAGTCATTGCAACAGTGTCCTCCGGTGCTCAACGGAAGTTCTCAACCCAGCTCACACCCAATGTATTATCCAGTACAATCATTCCAACAACAAGTAGGCACTTTACCACAAACGCCAGCATTTTTTCCAAGTCCGATGCAGCCTGTCCAAATGGTATATTGCACAAATCCCACATACGCACCAATGAACACACCGTCTCTCACAAGTTGTCCGGAATCTCGTACAGGAGCCAAAGCTAATAGTGTACCACAAATTATAAATCCAGTACAATGCACAACACCAAGCACTACACCATTGATTTCAAACACACAGTCCTCAGACAATATCACTCATGCCAAAACAATTAACACTGATTCGCAAATAGCATGTGCTCCATCTGAAAATACTGCACCGAAAACCGTGGAATCCCCTGTGCGACTGCCAGGTCCGAGAAACGTTCAAACTCTGCTCGACCATATGTTCGCAAAAACAGTGTATCCAAGAGTAGGCAAAATACCAGCGATGACAATGTAAACAAACATATTCTAACAGGTGAGAATCAGGTTTTCCCTGGTTCTAAAAATAGCAACTCATCCCATGAGACACAGGTAAACCAGTGTGATCCGCCGCCCCCGCAGAGCGACGAAGAGCAGACAGCGGGTCAAAAGCTGGGACACTAGGAAGGCGAAGAGAAGGTCTCGCTTCGTTGTGCACTGTTAAATATACAGGGCTTATGCACAAAACAACTAACAAACTTGTATCTCCCGAATTAAAGAAAATTTTTGATGAACACGATATAGTTCTTTTGACCGAAACCTGGGCTAACGAATATAGTGATTTATCTGTTGACAATTTTGAATGCTATGTTTTACACAGAGCTGAAAATCCTTCACAAAGTAAGCGTGCATCGGGTGGGATAGTGATTTATTTGAGAAATAGTTATGTCTCAAATGACACATTCGTTTTTAAAAGCGAAGACGATATTATATGTATAAAATTAAAAGGCGAATGTTTAGGCTTACTAAAAGATTTATTTGTTTGTTTGTGTTATGTTGTGCCTGAGAATAGTTGTAGACAGGCGTTGATTGATACGCATACTTTTGATAGATTATTGGAATTTATTGTCAGTATTGACTCTAAATATGAAGATGGCTTTAATTTTATTCTATGTGGCGATCTTAACTCGCATACGTCAAATTTACCCGACTTTGTGCCTGATGATATATTGATACATGATATTTTGCCTGATGATTATTCTATTGATGTTAATTTGAACAGATATTCACAAGATTGTAGTCGTTTAAATAATAACGGTGTTCTTTTATTGGACTTATGTAAACAGACTGGTCTGCGTATTTTAAATGGTCGAGTCAGCACGGATCAAGGCATTGGTCGATATACGTATGTTGGTAGGCGAGGGTCGAGTGTAGTGGATTATGTCATTACCAGTCAAAACTTGTTTCCATGTATTGAGTCCTTTTATGTATCCGAACATATCTGATCATTGTTTAGTTGAATTTTCTTTTGCCTTTACACGTCCATGTTGTATAAATACAGGTGATGATAAATCTTATAATGATGTAGTCATGAAGTATGTATGGGATAAAGACAAAATAAGTGTATACAAAGAACGTTTATCAGCAGATGAAACTATATCTATATTGAATACTTTTAAGAACCATGTTGACTCGTGTATGCATGAATTTGACATTGAGAATTGTATCACTGCATTGTCTGATGCTATTGACGGAGTGGCCACCCCTTTGTTCAAACGCAATATTAGCAAATGTAACAGTGCTGTAAGTGATGATACATGTAGTTGGTTTACTATTGAGTGTGATGATAAACGTAGGATATTTTACTCAGCATTAAATGTGTATAGACATGACTCATCTGATGTTAATAGAATTAATATGGTGCAAAAACGTTCTGATTATAAAGCATGTGTGCGTAAGGCAAAGCTTAACTATGATAAGTGTGAGACGTATAAACTAATGGCTGCTAGAACAAAAAACGCAAAATTATATTGGAGAATGCTTAAATCTTCAGCAGGAATTAAAGATGCTAATATTTCTCTTGATTCATTTGAACGTTATTTTAAAGCTGTTAACAGCCCTGAAGATAGATTTTTTTACGCCTGATGATGATATTTTATATTTTATGAATCGTTATGAAAATAACGAGTTCACTATTATGTTTGACGAACTTAATATACCTTTTACACACGATGAGTTAATGAAATCTGTTAAACAACTTAAGTCTAACAAGTCAGGTGGACCTGACTTGTATATTAATGAACTTTTTGTACACGGTATAGATATTATGATGCCTTATTTACTATGTTTGTTTAACAAAATATTTAATATTGGATACTTTCCTGAAGCATGGTCCGAAGGTTTTGTTGTACCTTTACATAAGAAAGGAAATATACATGATGTAGACAATTATAGAGGCATAACGCTACTGAGTACTTTAGGTAAATTATTTACACGATTGTTAAACAATAGATTAACTGACTGGGCTGAAAAATATGGTGTTTATATAGAAGCTCAGGAAGGTTTTAGATCAAATATGGGCACAACTGATAATCATTTTGTGTAACAGGGTTTAGTTAGTCACATGATTAATAGTAATAAAAAGTTGTATTGTGCTTTTATTGATTTTAGCAAAGCATTTGATTATGTAGTTCGTGAAAATTTGTGGATGAAATTAGTACATATTGGTATCAGAGGTAATATGTTAAATATTATACAATCTATGTATAATAATGTTAAATCAAGAGTCAAATATCTTAACCAATTAAGTGATAGTTTTGAATGTTGTTTAGGAGTTAGACAAGGCGAATGTTTATCGCCTTTTCTTTTTGCTATGTTTGTAAATGATATTGAAAATATATTTGTTGTAAATGGTGTAGAAGGTATAGATGTTAACATGTTTAAAATGTTCCTTATACTCTACGCCGATGACATTGTCATTTTTGCCAACACTAGTGATGAATTGCAGACTAGTTTGAATCTATTGTATGACTATTGTCAACGTTGGAAATTGACTGTCAATGTCAAAAAAACTAAAATACTTATATTTAGAAAGGGTGGTAGACTGCGCGAAAATATGTCTTTTCACTATGGTGTACACGATTTAGAAATAGTTAGCAAATTTGTATATTTAGGATTAGCATTTTCAACGGGCGGTTCTTTTTCTGAAGCCCAATGTACACTTGCAGGACAATCACTTAAAGCATTATTTAAAATGAATAAATATTTACATAAATTTACATATATAAATATAAGACACAAACTTGAATTATTTGATAAACTAGTTTTGCCTATTTTAAATTATGGTTGTGAAGTGTGGGGATTCCATCCTGGTAAAGCTGTTGAACGATTACATGTACAATTCTGTAAACAACTCTTAGGTGTTAAGAAGAACACCCAGAATGATTTTGTGTATGGTGAGCTTGGTAGGATGCCTCTTCAAAATACTCGATATTATGCACTTGTAAAATTCTGGCTGAAAATATTACAGTCTGATAATAAAAAATATATCAAAATTGTATATAATATGCTTTATCAGGATATTTTAGATAAACCTAATACAAAAAACTGGTGCTCATTGTTGAGAGATTTGCTTTTTGCTCTTGGTTTTGCTGATGCTTGGTATCATCAATCTGTTGGTAATAATAAAATGTTCTTAAGTCTAATAATGCAAAGAATTAAAGACCAGTTTCTTCAAAATTGGAGAAGTAGACTAGATTTGTCAAGTAGAGCTGTTTTTTACAAACATATTGCCTGTTTTAGATTTCAACCATATTTAGATTTGTTAAATGTATCAAAATATAGAATTAGTCTTTCTAGACTTAGACTTGTGTCACATAGATTATGTATTGAAGTTGGTAGATGGCACAGACCTGTAAGTATTCCTATCAATGAGCGTTTATGTACAACGTGTAATATTTTAGAAGATGAGTATCATTTTGTCATGGAATGTCAGTTATATGCAAATGTACGAAAACAACGTTTACCTGCATACTATTGGAAAAGACCTAACATGTTTAAGTTTACTGAATTAATAAATACAGAATCGATAAGAATCCTGAAAAACCTTTCTGTCTATGTTAAAGAAGCTTTTGAAATAAGAAATAATATTATGTATATAAGATAATGTAGCTGTCTTAAATCGTACTGTATCGCTTTAAAATGACATTGTACACTTACACATGTGAAATAATATGTACAACAACACGGTTTGCATTGAACTAAGTATTTTAATTGTCATATTTTATTATGTTCATGATGTATAAGTTAAGTGCTTCGTTTATCTGCACGAAACGTGGCATTTGTTTTCCATATGATTGTCTTGTACTTTCGTTTCGAACAAGGCAAACTTAGATGGAAAACACAAACACTTATATATAAGCATAATATAGCAAATAATTAAATTCGTATTGGTGTTGTGGATTTCCTTTTAATGAGCAGTATTTTTAGCGTTTTTATTATTTGTCAACATCAAAAGGATGCTCAAGTTATATAAAAAATTAGTTATATTCTTTCTTTTCTTTGTTGGCTTAACATTTTGCCAAGAGTCATAACAACATATGGAATAGAGTTTTATTTATTTGCGATGATAAGCTTGATTAAGAATTACGACAAATTATACCAATTCTGACTCATGGATAGTCTAAATATAGCATACTTATTATTACTGTTTACTTATCTTATCACTTTATTGTTAACATTATGTACTGTGTATTATATCGTTTCACGTTTGTGTTGTAACTGTTCTGCCATGTATCTGTTGTCCTCATGGGTCTACGACCTTCTGGATTGTTTGAATAAACTATCTATCTATCTATATATAGATGTGAAAAGATTTAACATTTTAAGTGCTGATTAAGGAATTTTACTGACCTAAAATTGAGATTCTGTTGAAAACCGCCAAAGCTTAGACTAAAGTATGATATTTCTGCAGAAATTATGCACAAAAAAACCAAATAGAGGTAAGATATTGTTACATATATTAGGTATAGGCAAACTGTCGGATACTACCTTTAAGGGTTTTTTTAATGCGGATATTAAAGTCGGTAATAGTAAATGGCCAGGTTTGTCTGGTTTTTAATTAAGTACGTATATTGAAGAATTTAATGTTAATGGCTAAGTTTGTCTGCTTTTTCTAAATACTGATATTTATATCTTTTAATGCATTTGTTAACAAGCTTCTGACTCTGGCTAAAACTAGTTGGCGTATTAATTTATAAGAGGCAGCGCAAGAAAATTAAATAGAAATCGCTTGTCTTTTGGATTATATTTTGGAACGTGATCTGACAACATCAATTTTTAACACTGTCATTTATTCCTGAAATGCTTTTGATTAGAGCCATTAACTGTAATAATGCGTTATACATCGTTGTATTTATATTGTCATGAAACAAAGCAAGGACAGTGTCTATTTTTCATTTCACTGCACTTGAAACATTATGACCGGCTACGTAAATGATCCACAAGTGTTAAATGTAGTCTTTACCCGACACAGTCTCTGGTAAAGGCTTTTAAATTGACTGGATGAAAGGAATTGATTAACACAAAGTTCTTTCTTTGGCATGCTTGGGTATCTCTCTCTGTCTGTCTCTCTCTGTCTCTATCGCTGTCTGTCTGTCTTCTGTCTGTCTGTCTCATTGTCTGTATGTCTGTTTGTCTGTCTGTCTGTCTCATTGTCTGTCTGTCTGTCTGTCTCCCTTCCTCTCTCTCTTTCTCTCTCTCTTTCTCTGTGTGTGTCTGTGTGTGTGTGTGTAGGTTGGTGAGAATGGGTGGGGTAGAGAGAGAGGGGAAGATGGAGAGGCGGAAGGAGAGACAGACAGACAGAATTTTATTTAATATCTATGAAGGTCATCTATATCGGGGCATGTTCGGCTTTATTGTACAACATCGTATAGATCACATATTTAACATGTAGATGTAGTATAGCAATATTTTAATCTTATTTTCTTATCCGTAACAGTATTGAAATCAAACATGTAATAGATTACAGTTTTGTTATGACAAAACTGCCAAGTATGTATTGTATATTTCTGCTTTTTTTACCTGCAAACTGATACCCATTTCCTATATTTCAGCAGCATTATATTACGCGTTTGATTTACACCCAATTAATGTTCTCATTATACAAGTCCTGCGGCCAACAGTATCATTTTTCCAACAATACAATTGTTTATTGCATTTTACTTTTTTGTTATGTGTTCATGCTATTAGATAAACTTTTTTACGTTTTTTGATAACGTTTGTTTAACCTAATTATTTGGAAAAAAAACGAATTTGTATTGAACTTTGTAACATTAAGATTCTTTATGGCATTGTAAAAAATACAGTTACACCGGTTAAAATAAAAACGACTGATCAACACCACGATGCTTCGTTTTTTCGTAATTTTACCCGTTTTCCTCCCGACTTCTATTCTGCATTTGCAGTCCATGCCTCACTTGCAGAATCCTTTCTCAGCTAAGATTTGCTCAAAATCAAGTTTTGAATTAATCAGTATTTTTCTTACAGTATATCTAAAAACTGCACTATGATAAAATGCTTTTTTAAAATCTCAATACATATATATATATTGAGAAATATCAAATTATCTGTGTTTAATAGTACAGAAATGTACTGTTTAATGTTTATTGGGTTTATCGTCCCACCAACAGTATTTCAGTTATCTGGAGACGGTGTCCACTTGAAGCAGATATAGTGCTGCCTTCACTGTGAATAGCATGCCGTGAACACCTAGCATGATACCACACCCAGCCTCATTATCCTGACACCGGGCCAACCAGTCGTGGAACTACCCTTATATTTGCTTGAGCGTTAGCAAGGGAGCTATACCACTACCATTTTTAACGACTTTAGTATGTCGCTGCCCGGGATCGAACCCGGGGCCTCCCGTACCTGGAGCCGACGCTCTACCGATTGCGCTACCAGGTCCGGTCACAGAAATGTAATGGTATTCAGAACTGGTTGTCCCACATGTAAGATAAACCGGCTTTGTCTAAGATAGTTTTTAAGTGATGCGCTCAATTGTTCCCATTATAGGTTAGTCCCTCATAGGCGTTACATGTTAAACACTTTAAATAGTATCGATTGACGACCAAGTTTTTATAGTTTAATCCAATATCTAATGAGTAAAACGCGGCTATAATTATATAGAGATGTACGACCAAGTTCGCCGTATAGTATATATATACTTGAATGAATAACATGAAAGTTATATTCAAGAATATTGCAGGAATGTTATGCGCAGCATTATCTTGCCGTTTTCGGGTCTCCACTCCCGTATGTCTGGTAACCAACATAAACTCTTACATATCAAAATAACGACTCGATTCTTTTAATTATTTAATTATTAAAATAACACTTGTCCTTTATAACACAATCTTCTATTATTACAAATATAGGTCATAGTGTTGGTATTTTGATTAACGAGATTATAATTTTATAATTAGATTACTTTGAACTTAAGGTTTCCAATGAACATTTTCTTCTGTCATTTTATATATTGATTTAACTAAAGGTTAAATAATTACCTTTTCTGTGATGTGCATATGCAGAACATATGTTGTACTCAACTTTCTTTTAGACTAAATTATTAACATTGACGTGAAGGTCATTCGTTGACAAAATTTTGACATTAAATCAATTTCATTTACTTCTATTAGAAAATTATGAAAGGTAAAAATATGATCAAATACAAAAGAGTAATGTCGTATATAATTATATCGTACTCTGACAAACCGATGACTTTTAAGTTGGTAGTAGTGGCTTCCCCCCTAACGCTCGGGGCTAAGGGGACAGCATTACGCCTGACTCGTCGGTGTCAGTATAATGGACCGGCCGGGTTCAGTCCCCGGGCACCTCATAAGTGCCCCTGTACTTTAATGATAGAAATGTCGCTGCATAGTATCGGCAAAAATGCCGGCTAATCCCATCCCATCCCCGTACTCAACTGCCAAATAGATAGATCTATATTGTTTGTTGTAGGGTGTCATTTTGGAAGAACTTTTACAATCGGCTCTCGAAACCTAAAAATAGCCAAACCCTTGTTTATCTGACATGATTGCAGGACAAAAGCCTATAAGTGAAATAAAAATAAATAAAACCACAAAAGACTGTGCGTTTATTGCAATATATAACTAAACGCGCCAAACTGTTTATTGTATTTGATATGGCCAAATGCGACCAATTAACAGTTTGATGAAAACATTGGGAAAAAAATCGAATTACACAGGTGGAATCAAACATTCCTTTGAAAAGGTGACACTGCAGTCGAAACTAAACTGGTAATACAACGAATGGTAAACTGAATTGTCATAGTAGGCCCCTACGGGTCATACTACGCATGCGTGAATATACGTCATGCCCGGGGGCGGATCCAGGATTTTTTCAGAGAAGTGGTGGGTTCCAATTAAGGGAACATCGGATGTGCTAGCCGTGCTAGAGGGGTCTTGGACATGCTCCGCCAGAAAAATTTAAAATTCATAGTAAAAGTAGGACTGTTTTCATATTAAATTCTGATCAATAACGACATTGTAAAGTATATGTGGCTTAAATAGTCCATTTAACTATGCGAGATATCAGATTTAAAAATCACACAGAATAAGTTGAGTTCAGTAGAATGTTTTAGTTTTATTTATCATTTATAATCATCACATTAAATTTAATACATTAGTTCCTAAATCTTTTCAATCGCATTAGAATGACCACATGCATTGTTTTAAAGTGTATTATCATTCGGACTCAGGGACTGATCCAGGGGGGGGGGGGGGGGGGGGGGGGGGGGCCCAGTGATGGGAATGCACCACTCACCAACCAGGTAATTGTAGTAGAGTTATGAAAACACATTTATCTCTAAGCTTAAAAATACTAAGCTTTTAAAGTAAATTTTGTCTGTTGACTGGTAAGGTAGAAGTTAGGGCCCCCTTACTGTGTGTGTGTTTTATGTATAGATATAAATAGAAAGTATATATATATATATAATATATAGATATATATATATAGATACATATAGTATATATATATATATATAGATATATCTATAGTATAGATATATATATATCTATATATATAAATATATCTATATATATATATATCTATATATATATCTATATATATATATATTATATATATATATTATCTTGTATTTATTGCGACAAAGTTGAATGGATCTTGATTCATACCCGCCACACCACCCCTTGACCCGACTTTGCAGTTTGAGCATATTAAAGTTTCAGATAAGTTAATAAAATACGTGTTTTAATTCTAATTTAGTAAATAATGCATTTTAAACGGTCATCTTGAGGGTCAATCTTATTAAATTATAATCATTCAACGCCTATCTAATTGATTTGCGGGCGATGTTTGTGGTGATTATATAAATAGCTTATAGCCTACAGATCTCCTAATGTACATTTTGTATAACAAGGCAAAAAATTCAAAGCAAATATAATTCATACTTCAATGTTTAATATAAAATACATATCAACAATAAATCAACAAACAGTATAACGTCGATTTACCAGAACAGAGCAAAACAGAACATTTATTTGACAAGTACAAACATTGTACATAGTCATAAATTTACAATGTAATACAATGAAATCGTGTCACGTTAACAATATTATAATTTACCAACCATATAACGAAACAATAATATGAACAATAACTGCAAAGAACTATACTAGACGACATGTGCAAGTTCTTTCTTAATAAATATATAAATTAAATTATATACGAATATTCACATATATTACATCCTCCCATAGATGAAGTATATTATGAGCACCTTTAAGCATTTACTAATTTCAACTCAATTATAGTCAAATAAATGTAATAAATAACAATAAACTGAAACAACCACATTTTCACACAAAAAGTAAGAACAAATCTGTGACGAGTTATTTAACAATAAGAGCAAACCCGACAGTTACCGCCTTGGAACGGTAAGTCGGCATATGGACCGAAGTCAATCTCATGTCCTCGGAAATGTGTCTCAAATAGCAGATGATTGCTTATTCTAGTAAATATATGGACATTTCAATAAAAGGCACCGTGCTTAACAACACTTGAATAAACTGGATTGTCATCGGCTAACAGCCGAGAACTTAATTTACAATGGTTTATCAACGTCCATAATGACGTCAGACCATGACTTTATCCAATAACGTAAACAACCATTTGTCACGACTGCAAATCATAACAAAAATACGAGGATGCTTTACGATTCTGATAAAAACGGCACACATTAAAAGCGGACCATTTTGCCGTAAAGCGTACAGTTAGTGGTCATTACTCGTGTGTTGGTACTAAATTGTTCCTGGTGTTCCCCCAACCATATAAAGGCAATACATAACGATTGAGCTTTAACAAAACATGCACGCAAATACAAGTAGAAATTATAAGTTATAAAACTGGCATTTGGGTCAAAATTATTTCCCTAATTTTATCTGCATGAGCAAGCTACTCGTATGTATTAAAAAGTGTTATAATAGTATAAGCATTTGCTAAAATGTGAGTCCAGATGTTTTGTGATCCAAGAAAGCCTGCCTCTGTTGACGACGAGAAGGCGTAAAAAGACTAATGCTTGAATGGTTTTTAATATTTATATAGTCAATAATTCGTTGTACCTGTACATAACGCATATAATTTATTAACACTTAAAGGTCGAATCGGGTTAATGTCGAAGCACATTGTTTTCAGACGACATCGACGTATTTAAGTTGCGAACTGCGTCGAGTGTATCCCAAATGTGTAGCCACTGAGCTGTGTCCGTACAGACCCATCATGCTTGGAGTTGATGTTTTCCTGTGCCCTCTAGTCTTCTGAGCAAATATCAAAGACTTCAGCTGGCGTCTAAAAGTCGCGCCTGATATAACATATATGAAGAAGTTGGAACAATAGTTAATGAGAGAAATGGCCACACCGAGTTCCATGTAAGGTCGTAAAAGACAATAAGCACGCCAGGCTGACATGGGTTTCATAATCTTTACGCTGATATCTATTGCAAGACTGATTGAAAAGAGTGGAAGTAGAGATCCGAGATAGGTAAAAGACACTATTAGTAACATTATAGTAGTCCTGTGAGATGTTCGCTTTTGGCAGTGAGCCGATACAAAATTGTCGCTAAAATTACTCCTACTTTTACGCATTGTCAAAATAACTAGAATATTGCACACGCTAACGATAACAAACGGTATAACCAGTGTCAGTAATATTTGGTAGAAGTACACGTCCAATGTTGAGTAAATTTCAGCATATTCATTTCCTGCGCTGCATACACGCAGTAAAGAACCTGGATACGTTGGGACATGCTCGATCATTGTCACTCGGAACAGCTGACTCAAGCACGCGCACACAAGTAACGCCACAATAGCGGCTACAGATCCAGATTGCTGCCTCAATTTCATTTTCTTAAACGGAAATCGGATTGCCATGTACCGCTCAACGGCAATTAGAGTAACAAGCCATGCACTCATGAGACATGTAACGCGAGACACAAAGTTGTAAAGGCGACAAGTCGCCGTATTGAAGTCCTGGAAAACACCCGTCGCCGAAAGGTGGTCCACAATATATTCATCTACGATTTCTAGCTGACGAATAACAAGATTAAGGGTATCGAACACGGCAAGTGCCGAAAGAAGGTGCGAATAGGACTTCCGGCGGAGTGCTTTGGTTTTCATAACCACCAAGGTAAGTGTGTTCCCGACGAGTCCGAAAATTAACAGCGCCGGCGTGGATAGGAACTTGACCCAAAATCCCCAGTTGGACCATTCAACTTGAGCATAACCTGAAAAGAGAAAAATAAGAAATATTAGATCACAGAAACAAAGAAATAATGCTGGTGTTTAATTGCAGAATTTGTGCCTTAAATATATTAATCAAGTATCACGAATTTTAGTATTTATGATTTTCGTAAATCGACAAAGCATGACAAAATGTTGCTTTGCAGAAATCCGTTTTAACTTCAATATATGCTTTTAAATATATATGCATTACAAATGCTTAAGCTTTTAAAGTGGGTATAAATTTTAAAGTAATCCAACATTTTGCATAGTTACATTGAAGAAAAATACAAATAAAAGACAAAAAACATTAAACGCTTCCAATTTATACGACTTTCTTCTGCGTCTCAACATAAAGAATACAATAATTAAAAAAAGATATATTGCAACTAATTACTGCAGCAATGTTGTATGGTTATATACCATTTCTATATCTTTTGCAATAAAACTTAAAACATCGTTACTTACCAAAAGATTCATCGAATGTGTGATTACTAAATCCAGAATCGTTTAAATGTTCCTCCATGATACTGTGTATATTTTTATCCTTTGCTATTAGCTTATTATACACCTTTGCAGATGAGAGGCATTTTGTTTTCTGACTGAAACTCCTGAACACGTCTTTTATATAAGAGTCGCCAAGATTTAATTTTATTTGATATTACTACGCCTCGACTTCACTTAGGTGTTTAATTGGCATATTAGCTTTGGTACTGTTGTTGCTTTAATGAATGCCTCACGTATTTATTCCTGCGGCGCAGGTGTTCTCAGGTTTTGAAAGTGGACAAACAATTTAGAATTAACTCGTTTTCACTTAAATTATCAAGAAACTGTACTTATTCTTAGTTCAGGCTTAGCGGAAATGACGATGTTTATTTGTGCACTAATGACAGCATATAAAGCAGCCCCTTATATACCTTAAACAGTAAAAACGTGCATTTTCTTCTTGTCGACTACTGAGAACAATTTGGCGTAGACACAAAACTTTGCTAAAAAAGTGTTGCTCAGGAAATTGCTTGACGTATTGAGAAAAAAAAAGTGTATTCATTTATCTCTATCATTTGTTCAATCTAATTTTTGCATAATAAAAAATGCATTCAAAATTCGAAATACAAACAAATTTTTACCGACATATTTTTACGAAATCTGTGATGCCCTCTTGACATAGTATGCATTTTGGTGTTGTTTTTTTTAACTAAACACTAAAGCTTACAATGTTGACATTATGACGGGTTGAATAAAATTTTGCTTTTTATAATATGATAAGACCGGCAATGAAGTCTACTTACCGCTTCGATCCATCGACCAGCTACGGAACTAAACCTTAGACTTCTAATTCTTCAAATCGAAATAATACCTCTCTCTCTCTCTCTCTCTCTCTCTCTCTCTCTCTCTCTCTCTCTCTCTCTCTCTCTCTCTTTGTCTCTCTCTCATCTTAACACTAAAGGGGACATTATTTTTAATGATGTCACTACGTTCGTCATAACTTTTCAAAGAAAACGTCAGCGCTTGGAAATTTGTTATTCAAATACGTCGGATTTCTTTCCGTTACTGCATTTGAGAAAAGCATCAAGAAGTGCTAGGTTAGAGCTTTGTAAACCCGTTTAAGCACCCCGATCGGCGCATATTGCCGACTGACCGTTCCAAGGCGGTAACTGTCGGGTTTGCCCTTTTTGCGAAATGACTCCTCACTGATTTGTTCTTACTTTTACATTTGGCTTGCAAGTGAAGACTTTTGTCCCGTGCCTTGTAAAATGTTAGTATATGTTGCCATGCTCATAGGACGTTATCATATATATTTTATGCCTATATCCTTATGCTATTTAAAGTCCATTAAAAAACCTAAGTAATTTTAAAAAAATGTTATTTAAGAGCATCAATATTCATTGTCAATATGACATATTGATAGAATAGGAAGCAACAATTGCAGATATTGGTCACACAGATAAAAGCGAAAGCTGACTGATCTGGACCTACACTTTTTGCATACACATAATGATTCATCACTTTTACCCGTGACCCTGTCACAAATAATTTTCGTTGGGCGTAATTTTGTGAAGTGAATATATCATTATTAAATATTGCTTATCACAATGCTATAATAGGTTCGTTTTAAAATAAGCACATGTCTCCTAAGATGTACTGAACACCTGGTTAAAGAAATGAGTGGGTTATTTGAAATCAAATGTCAGAAATGTCAGCAACTTCATTTCCAATTGTGAATTAATCCATACCACATGTGTTTATGTGTAAGACTATATTTTAAACGCCTGAACTCACAAATCAATTGTAATTTTCCAAACATAGTGGTTCAGTCACTCTTAATTATGGTTTTTGAACTGGCAGCCAAAATCTAAATTAGCCGGGATTAATGTGTGTATTCCTTGCAAACATTGTACATAGCATGTGATGAATCTGTACGTACATATTAATGGAGGTATCCGACAGTTTGGACCGAACCTCTTTGCATTAAGTATCTTAATAAACTATTGTTATCAGAAAAGATCTCTCGAAAATGCTGTTTATTGATGTCCTAAACCTGTCAGAAAAATGAACCATAATGCCTCAGTCTCCATTTCAAACATATATTTCCCATCTGTGCCACGCTGCACAGTTAGCTATTTTTAAACTAAGAAAACCACGTGACCACTTATAGTTAAGCTCATCAACGTAATCCGCTGTTACGTCAATGTCTATTTTAAGTAGGAATATCAATCGTTCTTATTTATAGATAAGAAAAGAATGGCCACTTTAAGTGTTAATTAAGGAGTTTATAGGGCCGTAAATTGAGATATTGGTGACAATCTTCAAAGCTCAGACTGTAGTATGAGTTTTTTTTTCAACAGAAATTATGCAAATATACCACAAACAGAGGTCACATATTTTTACATGTAGTAGATATAGGCAAACTGTCGGGTGCCACCTTCTAATGTCAATAAATCATTTAGAAATTGTCACACACTGGACAAAGAGTGACGTTTAGGGTCATAATCAAATAGAAAGAGTGATTAATATAATGCATTTAGGAATTCAGAATGTAAACAAACAAAAAGGTTATGTTATGGTGGTTGAAATCATGATATCATTCAAACATATCCAATGTTTTTGTTAATAATCGCATTCCCGAGTGCTCAAAATGCATGTTCCGGTGACCATTGGTTTTGTCGATATGTAGAGTGCATGTTTCGGTGACCACTAGTTTGTCGATATGTAAAGTGCATGTTTTGGGGACAAGTAATCTTGTCGATATGTAAATGCATGTTTCGCGGACCAATCATTTTGCTGATATGTAAAGTGCATGTTTCGGTGACCTATTAATTTATTGATATGTACATTTTTCCGTGGTCTCCTTTTTAAATATCAAAGCAGGACGTGGCCATTATATTTATAACTGTGCCGGATCGATGTATTTAAAAAATCCAATCCAATCAAATTTTAAATAAATGCTAATCTGAACATTTATCACATTTCCTTGAGTTTTGCGTTTGAAGTATTTCGAATAAGAATACATGACAAAGTCCTATTAGCATTGCAACATATACCAAACTCCGAAAAGGCACAGAACAAAGGTATTTCACATGCAAGCCAAGCGAAAAACTAAGAACAAATTTGAAGTATTTCGAAGTCTCAAATGATACATTGTATTTATTTCGTGGTGTATATGAAATATTAATACGAAATATGTCGATGTCTCCAATAAGTATTAATACTTTATTAATGAAATATATGTATATTAATTTCAATATTAGTGATTGGTCGAATATATTTGTCTTAGGCAAAAAACTTTGTCAGGAAACTCATTCATTCACTCATAACACTTTGTATCACGATAGAGCCACAAAGAGGTACACACAGCAGAAATTCTAAGCATCGCAACATACACTAAAATTTGAAAAGGCACTGGACAAAGGTTAAGTTAAATATAAAAGTAAGAACAAATATGTCACGAGTCAGTAACCAAATAAAGCAAACACAACAGATGCCACCTTGGAACGGCCGGTCTGCAAAAGGGACCGACATTCGAGCTGAACCCTGTTCTTCAGAGGTCTCACCTCGCAATTCCTGAGGTTTTTCTCAAACTCAAGCAATGAAAAGAAACCCGATCTATTTGAAACAAAACTTTCGAAGCGATGACGTATTCTTAGAGACAAGTTATGACGTACTTAATAGAAAGTAATGACGAAATTGAATATTGTTAAATAGTGTAACTTTCGTATACTTTCACAGTAAGTCACGATTTATTTGCCATTTTCTGTAATTTGGACGATATTTGACCAACTTCCGGACAGGCTCTTTTTTCAACTTTATCTGCGCGTCGTAAATTAGGCATGACTTTGTGCATGTATTCCTGTGCGTATTGATATTTAATACTTGTTTAAACATTTACTTATTTTTATAATTTATTTAATTTCTTTTTTGAGGTGGGGATATAATATCAAAAGATAAACTTGGCCTATATACATGTATGTATAACTGATAAGTCATCAAATGCGTTTCACTGCCCTTTGTCACTTACTAATGTGGAATCTATTAAAAGGACATATTACCAATGAAAGTTTATATATAACATAGTGTCTTTGATTTGTCTTTAGCAGGTGTTAGGAGTAAAAACCAGTTCTAATGATACTGGTCTGAGCTACAGTGTTAAATTAAACGTATTATAATTGCTTTATAATATATGAACAGAAGATCTAACACATAACACGTTAAAATAATCTACATCGTTAGGCCTCGAAAACTTTTTTGTGGTGATATTTTCTTTCAAGTTAATGAATGACATATACTTGATAATAGACATTGACAATTACAATTTAAATAACAATTAAGCAGGCACCGACCAATCAGATACCCTCCTAACGCTCGGGGCTAAGGGGACAGCATTACGCCTGACTCGTCGGTGTCAGTATAATGGACCAGCCGGATTCAGTCCCTGGGCACCTCATAAGTGCCCCTGTGCTATAATGCCGCTGCACAGTTTCGGCAACAGTGCCGGCTAACCCCATCCCATCCCAATCAGATACCGCGATTGCGATTCTTGCGACCATGGCCACTTGTTCGAGTATGCCTTCTCAGTTAAACGTATTTGTGTTTTGGATTCTGTTAAAAAAGTTTCTCAATCCGTTTACGAATAGTTTAGTTTTCAGTGCCTTAATTTAGTTGTTCTGTGGATGAAAACGTTTCTTCATTGAAAAGTCAATCAAAATGAAGAAACGATTATAGAGGTTTTCATTTCATAATACATGTATCTAAGCATTTTATGTGTCTTTTTTCAAATACGTTATACTCCTATTACTTAACAGAACATGGCATCAACGACAAAACTACATTTAATTACAGGTTTTGTCAAATGTCAAGCGTTTTACATTTAATTGTTTTTTGGAGTTGAGCCTGGCCTGGCGTGGGGTGGGCGTGGTTAAAGTTGCTCTAACGGTCGGTCAATAGGAATTCGATAATGACGCTAATTGTGTGCAGTGAGCACTATTTTGATCCACAGAGACGAGACAAATCAAGACAAAGCTTTTATTTTTGACACAATATTAGCGACAGCCTTAAAGGTGGTATCCGACAGTTTGCGATTATCAAAAACATGTTACGTTATTTAACCTCTGTTTAGGGAAATTTGGGCATCATTTCTTTATAACCTAGTACATACGTCTGAGTTGAGACGATTACAATTTTTTACTCAGTGGTTATTCAGCACAAATTGTAAAATAAATCGCTCAAATGAACACGATTGTTATTTTATTTTTATTTATTTAGGTTTTACAGCACACCGACACTTAATAGGTCATACGGCGCCGAATACAAAGTTAAATGTGAATAACGCGTAATCAGGTTAAAACCAAACAACGCATGTAAAATATAGAAAAATATAAAAACTATCAGGTAAAAAAATAAATAATAATTGAAAACAAGTCAACGCATAAAACGGTTTAAAAAGTATGACGATTGGTAAATGAACAGTTTAAAAAATTATAACTTACTAAGAAACCGACACTGTCCTAAATAGTTCGTACATGTTATGGACATTAAAATATTTCGAACGTATTTGGTCTGTGTCGATACACTGTAATAAAATATGGTTGACTGTCAGTGGTTCCTGGCAAGGAACACATACAGATTGAACTTCTCTTTTCAAGAGATATGAATGAGTCAATCTAGTATGTCCAATGCGACAGCGGGTAAGAGCTACGTCTTCTCGTCGACTTTCTCTGCAAGTAGAGACATTGGCACCGACGTTTAAATACGTGTAATTTGTTACAAACAATACTGTCCCAACTTGTTTGCCACTTGGTTAAAATATGTCGGTAAATAAGTGGATTAAAATCAGTGTGTGGGATGCAAATATCTGTCTCAGTGAGAGCTGAGGCAGATTTTGCACCCCTGTCAGCATCTTCGTTTCCTCGGATGCCTACATGACTAGGAAGCCAACAGAAGGAGATTTCGTTAGTGTCGTATAAACTTTGAAGTTTGACAAGAACCGTGTGAACATGTGGATTTGAATAATTCAGTGAATTTATGCTTTGCAATACAGATAATGAGTCTGAAAATATAACATATTTTTCACCGGAATGTTCTGAAATGAAATCAAGGCTTAGATTTATAGCCTGGATTTCAGTGGTGAAGATAGACGAGTTGTTAGGAAGTCTTTGTTTAATGCAGTGGCTATTACTTACGGAAGCACAGCCAACATGAGTGTACGTCTTTGAACCATCAGTATATATATATGAAGGTGATCAGAGTACTTGTCAAGGAGTTCGAGAAATTCAGATCGTAAAATCAAAGGATCTGTGTTCGACTTTTTATTTTTACAGAGTTCTAAATTCATATCAGGAGAACGGAGTTGCCATGGTGGATGTTCAATTGTGGGGTTTTCAGAAATGTTTTCGAGTTTTATACCTGATGTGTTTATGCTATCTTTAAGCCTTAAACCAGGAGGTCTGAGGGCTTTAGGTGATCGATCATAAAGCTCCTCATGTTTAGGGTTGAAAACACAATTAAACGTTGGGTTATCGGGGTTAGACACGAGTTTAATTATATACTGCAAAGAAAGTTTCTCGCGACGCAAGAATAATGATGGTTCATTGGTTTCAACGTAAAGGCTCTGCACTGGTGAGGTCCTGAACGCTCCTAGAGCTAGACAAAGTCCCTGGTTGTGAACGACGTCCAGCATCTGGAGATAGGACCTCCCGGCAGAACCATAGACTATGCTTCCGTAATCTAATTTAGACCGAATTAAGGAAAGGTACAGAAGTAACAATGTTTTCCTATCGGCTTCCCAGTCTGTATGGGATAAATATTTAAGCAAGTTAAGAGCCTTGAGACATTTCTTCTTGATGTAATTGATATGTGGAAGAAAAGTCAGTTTCCTGTCAAAAAAGAAACTTAGTTTCCTGGACGACGGGAATGCGAACGTTATTTAAAAACAATTCGGGGTCAACATGAAGTCCACGTTTCTGACAGAAATGTATACAGTTGGTTTTGGTTGGAGAAAATTTAAAACCGTTGGTGTTGCTCCATTTTTGCAGCTTATTCAGACATTGTTGTAATTGTCTTTCAATTGTGCTCATATTTTTAGAGCGGTAAGAAAAAGCGAAATCGTCCACAAAAAGTGAACATTCAACCCCTTCATGCAGGATTTTTACAATATTATTTATTTTTATGTTAAAAAGGGTAACAGATAGAATACTACCCTGGGGGGACACCCTGTTCCTGTTTATGAACAGATGACAGGGTAGACCCAATCTTGACCTGAAAATTTCTGTCAGAAAGGAAGCTGTCAATGAAAGTTGTTGGACTCAAGATAACAGACAAGTCTATTATTGATCATTCGTTCTAAGGTTTTACAAATACAGCTCGTCAAAGCAATAGGTCTATAGCTTTGAGGATCTGTTGGATCTTTACCTTGTTTATGAAGAGGAATTATGAAGGCATTTTTCCAAGAATCGGGTACTTTACCAGATATCCAAATTTCATTAAAGATTGACAGAAGTAAGTTTAGAGATCGAATTGGTAAATGTTTTAAGAATTGATACGGTATGTCGTCTGGACCAGCAGCGGTATCATGCGATTTATTTAGAGCATCTTTAAGCTCTTTCAATGAAAAGGATTTATTGTAAGTTTCGTTATTATTAGATTTAAAATTAACCATTTCCCTTTCGGCAGAGTGTTTAAAGGTTTGAAATTAAGGCGTGTAGTTAGCCGATGAGGAATTTTGGACAAAATTTTCCGCCAGTGTGTTCGAAATGTTTTGTTTATCTGTTATTACGGTGCGATTTGCTTTAAGGTGGTTAACAGTTGAATATGATGGTTTACCGCTAATCTTTTTAATAGCAGACCAAACATTTTTGATGGAAATCTTGCCATTTATTTTTGAAACATACTTTTGCCAAGATGATCTTTTGGCATGTTTAATAGTCCGGCGACTTTGAGCCCGTTCTTTTTTAAGGTTATTAAGATTTGTATCGGTAGGTCCAACATCAAATTGTTTTAATGCCGACCTACGTTTACGAATAGAGTTTTTACACTCTTCATTAAATCAAGGCTTATTACGTTTTGATTTAGTCGAGGTCTTAGGTATACACCTTTCTGCAATATTGTGCAAAGTGTTTGAAAATGCGACAATTTTGTCATCTACATTTTCTACTGAAGTTGGGACAAGTTCTGCAGAACAAAGTGCTGAGAACAGGTTCCAGTTTGCTCTGTCCATCTTCCAACGAGGATTATCGTCGCCTATTGACGAAGTACAGTTTGTAAGTATTATAGGAAAGGAACACGATTGTTATATCTGCTAAAAATAGATATCGACGTCATAGCAAATTACCCGGATGATGATATAACGTAACCTCAAAAGTAAGTGGTGTCGAGGTTTTCATAGTTTAAAAATTGCTAACTGAGCAGAGAGGCTCAGAAAATATATATTTGAAATGATGAGGGGGATTTTATGCTCCACTATTTATAAAGATGGTTTTTCGTGGAAACTTTTCAGGTGCCAATAATAATAAATATGTTTGACTGAGGGAAAAAATCTCGTCCAAACTTTTAGATACTACCTTCAGTGAAAGATAATGATTCTGATGATAACAATGATTTACCATTGATGCTACCGTATTGTCATACAATTTTAAGATTAGATCGACTGGTAAGTCACATTGGTGTATGGGAGTGATGTTGATGACGTGCTTTATTTGCTTGATATGATATATGTTGCTTTGTTTAATGAAATATGTCTTTGGTTGAGGATCGAACACCTAGATAATGAACTGATCTACTATGTCAAGGAATAGATTCCAAATTTAAACGAGAAGTTATTTGTATGGCGTGTCCCAAATATAAGGGCTTTGGTTTTGCCAATTCATGTATTTAAATTGAGGTGCCATTCTTGGCAGTATTCGCAGAAAGTGTTCAAAATCCGTTGAAGATCACACACTGCTTCAGATATAGATATAGTGTCGTCCGCTTAAAGTAGAACCAGTAGTTTAAGCTATGTAAATGGATAGTTTTGATTGCCTATCGCTACATCAGCTGTTCCGCTACACGGGCATCGTCTAGGAAGGCGAGAAAAGTGCGGGTGATAGATTTCCGCCTTGTCTAACGCCAATGTTACTAACGAACGAGTTCAGAAATTGGCCGTTAATCGATAACGCGATTTAATGTTTTGGTACATATTACATATAACATTAAATAGTTTTACCATTAATTTGATTATATTGTAGTTTAGACTGCAGGCCATACAGCGCCAAATGCTTGGGATAAATCAACAAAACCGCAGAAACGTTTTTTGTTCTCCTACTCTTTCATTATTTGAGTTAGTGCTTGTAAAGTTAAAATATGATCATTGCATGAATATTTCTCCCTTAAACCATCCCGGTTTTTGTTGAGAAGACTGCTGTTTTCCTTTAAAAGTATTTAATCTGTAGTTTAGATCTGTCGTAACGCGCTTTCCTTAGCAGCTTAATAAGGTTCCTGTTATGGGTCTGTTATTGACGAGATCATTTGGGGAGCCTTTATTTTTAAAATAGGGAAAATATCTACTTCAAGCCAAGTTGTTGATATATGATCAGTATTTAGTATGATATTGAATTGAGTATAATACAAACTGACATTTGATGAACTGATTTTGAGTTGCTTTAATACTTCTAAAATATCAAATGGACGAGAAACTTTGCCATTTAAAGAAGTTTATTAGATTTGGATATTTCCCCTTATGTTTAGGGCAATTAAAGATTACTCTTGTTCATTATTAATTAAATTCTTAATTCTGTTGTTTTGAATTTTTTGTTCGTTTATATTTTAAAATGTGTATAAAATTTATCAATACTTGGGTGACCTTCAACTTTCGTTTTTGTTTTGAGACTATTAAACAATTGCCAATACTGTTTTGTGTTACTGTTATTCGTGTTTCTTAGTTTATTTTGATTGTAGTGCTTTTGCTTACTTTTAAAATTATTTCTTATTTTCTTGTAACATTTAATAGCTTTATAGAGTTTGGTTCTGTTTCGATTAGATTTATGTTTATTGTAATCTATCCTTGCTTGGTTGTAAGGACACCTAGCAATTTTGCATTTTGTGCCATATCCAAGACGTGTCTCCTTCACATTTCCCATATGTTTTCTTAATCTGCTTCGTAAGTAATGTTGTATCTGACGCCAATTAAAAAAAGGAGAAGTTATTTGGTAAGTAACTGTATCAATTGTTATGATATTTTCATTAGCATACACATCTTCAATAATGCCATTGATAGAATCTAAACATATATTTTCCGGATAAAGATTCTACAAGGGAGCTTATCCAGCGAGGTCTCTTAATGTCATTTTGCACTTCGGATGTATTCATACATTTTCTGTACTGAAGTTTATCTTCAGATTAAGTTCATTGTGACCATCCGAAAAATAGAAGATGGGGCCTGTTGCCAGCTATTCCTGGACGAGTTTTAAAAATGTTTTTATTAAATGACAATGAGTTTTTATCACATGATTTTAATCGCCAATGTACGATTTTACAAAATTAAACAATAATACCTGGTGAAATAGTGGTATGAGACCATATGCTTAATAATGACATCGATCAATAAAAAGCTGTATTACACTAGTATGATATAATAAAATATGTAATTAGTAAATTGAATAGAAAACAAGGGAAATCGTGTGATAAAAGAGAATTTGTTTCGAATATCTAAAAATCAATATGAATACAACAATCGTCCGTAACAATCAATAAAGACTTGTCACGGAAAGTAAAATGACCTTCTCTGTTTTTGAAATTTCTTCCATTGAGAATACACATTATTCTTTCTACATATTTCTATGAGCCTGAAGCTATTCGTATTTGCCATTTATATCCAGAGAATATCGTTAGTCTGTCGGATCTGATGTCTGTACTTTTCATCAAAGGATTTTATAATCTTAAATAAACATTATTCCCTAATAGACTTCAGATCATCTAAAATAGCTGATAAGAAAACCTTTGATGCGAACCATCAAAGGCGACGCAAACGATTGAAACAAATTTAAAATAAATTGTGACATACATTTATTAAACTTAATTAAAATTGATATCCTGCAGTTTTCTTTATTCAAATACATGAATATAAATAAATTAAAATAAAATAAAACAAAATGAAAAAATAGAACTCCATGTTCCGGATTATGACCCGTATTTTACCAGGGTTATGGAAGTCCGCAAAACAAACTTTCCCCATGTGCAAATTTCAGTGAGCATTACGATCTCTCAGGCCGTATCCGTCGATCAGCCAATCAGTGCTTAGAGCCTTTCGATGTTATAAACGTTTCTTGGTTGAACGTCTTCGAATTTTTCAATCAATTTAGAATTGCTGTAAATATAAACTAATATAAATAGAAATACTAGTAGTGGTAGTAGAAGAAGTAGTAATAGCCGGTAGTAGTAGTAATAGTAGTAGACGAAGAAGAAGGAGTAGTAGTGGTAGAAGTGTCAGTAGTAGTAGTAGTAGTATCAGTAGTAGTAGTAGTGGTAGTAGTAGCAGTAGTGGTAGTTGTAGTAGCGCTTGTAATAGTGGTAGTAGTAGAAGTAGTAGAAGTAGTAAAAGTAGTAGTAGTAGTAGTAATAGTAGTGGTGGTGGTGATGGTAGTAGTAGCAGCAGTAGCAGCAGCAGTAGCAGCAGCAGCAGCAGCAGTAGCAGCAGCAGCAGTAGTAGTAGTAGTAGTAGAAGTAGTAGTTATAGTAGAAGTTGTTGTTGTTAGTAATATATATAGTAATAGTAGTAGTAGTAGTAGTAGTAGTAGTAGTAGTAGTAGTAGTAGTAGTCGTAGTAGTAGTAGCAGCAGCAGCCAGCAGAAGTATCTTACAATGGTCGGTGTGCTCTTTGAGCTGTGTTGCCAAATAGATAGTTCCCATGTGATGTCATAGGCACTGATAAGACAGTTTAAGGCAGCCATCTTGGAAGGCAGAAGCTAATGCGGGCCGAATCCGGAAATGTGTGCTGTGTTAAACTCATCACTGTGCTTTTATGTTTTAGTCTATTTTACTGAAATAATTTTATATCTAAATAAACAGCTTTTATGAAGTATTTTAAATATCAAAACTATATTTTCATCCGAAAATCCCTTGAAGTTACCATCAAAGATGGCTGTCAAGATAAGGGATCTTCACTGATGTATGAATTATCTATAAAATCATTAAAAGATGCAATTATTTATAAAATACTTTATTTTTAAGCCGGACAGGGAAAAGCGGGAACAAAGTCTTTCAAATTTACAATCATGTTCTATAGCAATGCGAATAGACTGATGGACATGATTAATCCAAAAGGAACCAACTTTGCACGCATTCACTTCCCGATTACATTCTGCAGGTCCAAAAGAACGTTATTGTTTTTTTTCTAAACGATGTCAGTTATAATACCGCTTGTCTTTGTCTTTTTAAGAATTTGAACCAAATACAACAACAAAGTTATGTTGCACAATGTTCATGGCTTCGCCCCCTTTTTCCAGACATTCAGCGTCAGTATTATAAGCCCACAAAATAATTCACCTTTTTTCCAGATAAACTTCTGACATCATAGACATTCCAGAAACAAAAAAATTTCCAGGGGAGCATAAACTCTCGACACTTCCACCCCCCCCCACCCCCCCCCCCCCCCCCCCCCCCCTCAACTTATAACCACAGGTGCTAGTCAATTACTACTCCGTTGAGTACAGCGATTATTTGATAAACCCGTTACTTTATTTTCCGTTCATGTCAGCCATTTCTCTCCTTTCGCTTAATTCAAAAGTTAAAGGAACATTTGGCATGCCTCGGTTATATTCCCTACCGGCCAATGATCAACATGGGAGCAGCATCCTGTCTAATGTGGAAATGATACAAAATAAATAAAATAAACAAACATGGTAAGATGCTTTTATTTGTTATGTATGTTTCCTTTACATATTTGAAGAGGCCTATGAGATTGTCATTATATATTACAAAGGCCGTTTTTGGAGTGACGCCATTCAGACTAATGGAACCAGATAAATAAGCCGGTTCTTCTTTCAATTAATTTCAGGATAATAATTTTAAGTATTATCGAAGTAAGTATGAGCAATGGTATGAATTAAATGCAATTAAAATCAGTTAAGTTCATACGTGCTGATGATCTTTATTATGTGCTGACTAAAATTCCTGTCTGATGTAAGTCTGTTATAAGTTCCAGTCTGACAGCATTCTGAAAGAAGGAGCCTTGACACAGAAGCACGCAGAATGTGGTGCATGGGGGTCACATGATGTGGGCTCTGTTAGATATTGGTTGAAATTGAATGGTGTCGCAGGAATTTGGATCAGCTGGTATATTGTAGGGTATATTGATGTTACACCGATGATAAATCTGTAATCTTGCATCACATATCTTGCAATTGTTCTCTTTACCCATCTTAATTAGACCCAATTTGTTGTTGCAATACCCTCAGGTGAGGAGAAATTGACATGCGCTCGCTTGATTGTGGGAGTCTATTTGTTTGGTATGATGGTCAGATGTAATGTTTTGTAGAATTGATATACTTAGATGTTTTCTTGTGTGCTTAAGCAAATATTTTGTAAAATCAAAATACGTATGGCGATTCAATTATGTTTTGTATAATCAATGTAATTAGATGTTCAGTGGTTGGCCTAAGCAAATATTTTGTAAATCAGAATACTTAAGACGATTCAATTATAGACCGAAGCGAAAAGTCTAAACTATTGGATGCATATGCTACACTTACATGGGCTAGCTGGTACCGTTTTGTAGGCTGTGACTCCATGAATTCCCCCAATAAAGACAGCGCCTAGGTGTTGTAAATAACTTATTCCGTAAACCAGTCTAGCTGCAGTGCATTGTAAGACAGAATGTCATTTTCCCGCACCATGTCAAAGTAGACAGATCAAAGAAGTTACATTTCAAAACCAGCAACTAAGTATCACTATTTAGTTGGGCAGTTGGGATGTAAATCATAACGTAAACTAGAGCAACAAACCTACTATATGAACAAAGGATCAAGAACTGTTAACATATTATAACAAAAAATAAGGACGATTTAGTTGCTAATAAAAAATGTTTAGATTCTTCAAACATACAATCTGTTTAGTATTATTGATTTATTGAGTAAGTGGATTGACTTAGAAATGGTGGCCTTATTTGAATATTCAACATTTGTTTTTGTGAACATCTATCAGTCATAGAATTTAGGATTGAAATTAACATGCAAGTCGGGCTGGTAACTAAGCAATTTTCATAAGCCGGAAAGAAAATTCATAAGTCTGATTTAAATTCTGTTTTAATTTTGCAAGTATGCCAAAAATACAACATTTTAGTATCAATCGCCTGGTAACTTCATGTTTTTTTCAAGGGTTTTGCACCAGAAACATGTTTGAGTTTAATTTTCTCTGCCATTTTCTTCTGTTGCCCAGCTGATTTTAATTTGGTATAGAACATTATGTACCATGCGGGCACCCGAATACCGTGTGGTTCCTGCACAGTAAACATATTATTAGTTTAGTGCGCATAACATGCCTATGTTACAAGCGGCAGCTTGCCGGATAAAATAAGCCACTCAAAAGTTTACAAATTACAAATGAAAGTACAATGATTTTTTAACGATCAGCATCCTAGAAGCCCATCGGGCTAGTAAAATGGGAATTTTTACTAGCGCAAGAAAATCTACTAGTTTTTAGCTGTCGGGCTAGCTCTCATTTCGACCTCTGATCTATTATTCTAAAACTTGACATACATGCTGTAACCGATTCTCAATTAACAAGAAAATATACAGCACATCTATTTATTATTTAATAGCACTCTCAGCAATTAAAAGGTTAGTAAAATGAAGAAATTTATTAAGAACATAAACACAGATACACCATAATGACATCAAATACAATGGGTTTTTTTACCTTAGAAGTCATCAAATTTAAAACGACAATCTATCGGAATTATCATGCTCACTACTTGAAGTAAAGTGTCCAAGTCTGTTTTACACACCAATAACATGATATTCCCCATTGTTCATTCTCTGAAAAAAGTATTACAATGAAGTGATCACTGGCCCTAAGTCAATGAAGTGACTTACAGTTTAACAGTTGCTTTGTTGACAACTCATGATCTTCTTTATAGGTCTTCTATCCCTTGAACATGTCTTTTTTGTACTGCGTTATGTATAACCTGTTCTGGACCTGAGCATACATCAGATTAAGCTGTATTTCTGCATACTGTACCTCATACTGCAGGAAAGGCACCAACACATAGCATGGGAACTGATTATCTCCAGCTATGGCATTGAGATACTGGTGCACACCCTCCATGTCATTGTGTGTTCAATTCAAACCTTTTTCAGGAGTACCTTTGGATCTTTTCCCAAACTGCTTTTATTTATTTTTTGGTGATATTTACCTTGGTTCCCATCCAGGGATTGGCGTTATGGAGGTGTCCTTGGCCGTCTCGACGATTGTATCGCCACATTGTTTCATTCAGCTCTGACAGCTGACAGTTTTATTTCTTAACTGACACACCCAGTGGAACTATTACTCTGTGTGAGGCCACCAGGCACAGTGCAGCTGTGCCACCTTCCATCACCTTATATATTGGCATGTTGTCTGCTGGAAGGTCTTCATCAATTACCGTATACACTCATGTAATCGCATTACTTTTTTACCCGATTTTATCGTTAAGGAGTTGGGGGTGCGGCCATTTTATAGGTGTAAGGCCTTGGGACATTTTTTCTAGAACGATTCTGCCGATTTTTGGGATGCCATGCATTTACTTCGTCATATATCTAGATGAGATCTCTAAATAGGAGGTTGCTAGAATATGAACAAGATAGCGCTGGTCGATGCTTTTCCGGTAGCGATCTAATTTAGTTCAAACATTTTGTTTAAAAATGCATTATAATATTAAAACACTAATCAACGTGAACATATTCCATAATTTATAAATTACTTCCTAGTTTTATCTCTTGTATCATATTTCTGAATGTTTGCCTCATCAAACAATTTCACCCAGCTAAAATGTCACGTGCACACTACCATGCTAATCAAAAGATTTCATAGCAGAGCCGATAAAATAACACAGCTTTGATACAAGCCAACAATCTCTTTGAAGTTGCATTTCATAGACAGGAAATATTGATGTTAAACTCCAAACAGCCTATAGCGGAGCTCCGCTGTATAAATTGTGCGGCCATTACATTGAATTAGGTTTTTTTCTTCAAATTTTGCGGTCATTTTGGAGGTGTACCAATTACCGAGTGCTACCTTTTTTGTTTGTTTGTTTGTTAGTTTATTGGGTTTATCGTCCCACCAACAGTATTTCAGTTATCTGGAGACGGTGTCCACTTGAAGCAGATATAGTGCTGCCTTCACTGTGTATAGCATGCTACCTTTACATGAGTGAATAAGGTTTGATGGTTTTCAGGACCAGGTCAATTTCAAGTACAGTGTTCTTTGATAACATTCTTTCACTGTCAGAATGTTGTTTATCTCCCCTAAAACTCTTCGGCTCCTTACCTCGTGGGGTAAAGTCACGGTCCAGGCGAGAACTTTCATGTCTGGAGGTTTTCCAGCTGACCTGCTGTATGCCGGTGGTTCTAGTTAGACATAAATCTGGTGTCTTCCACCACCAAAAATTCACTGTGCATCACTAATATGACCGTAATTGTGTCAAAGTGATGTAACAAAACAAAAACAACAACCACACAAGAATCAAGGTATATTTTTCAACTTTCAAAAATTCATTTAATATTTTCTTGAAACAGTGAGACACAATTGTATAAAAACTTTTAAGAATGGCCTGATTATAAGTTTGCAAGTCAGCCAAAGTTTTTTGCCTCATCAAACAATTTTTTATTTGGCATTAAGGTAATGCGCATTGGATAAGCTTTATAAATATTGTGAAATCGACAAAATGATCAAATATGAAGCCTCTTGCTTTTTACATATCAAAACATATGTCCCGTATTCCTTCAAATAAGAAGCAGTATATCTTTTGCGTCTGTTCTCTTTTAGTAAGATAATATAAAGTTGTTAAAATATGTGTTGAAAATGATACAACACAATCTCAAATAGTTTTTTGTATAAGGGGTCCCGTGGCTGAGCAGTTAGAGTCACTGACTTGTAACACGTCAGCCCCTTACTGTGATGTAACAGAAAAGAAAGCAACATTTTTACCTCGTTAACATGTATTTTGGGCCAACAGCCTGCTACATTTGTGTTTTGACTGTTTTAGATCTGCCTGCACTTCTGCCTTTTATTTATTGCTTCCAGCTTTATTTTATGATTTCCATGGTTGAAACAAAATGTTAGATCTTTCAGCAAATATCTTCCAAAATTCACCATAAAAAGGTTGATCATTAGTCATTACATAAATACAATTTAAGACTGCTTCATTTTTTAACAGAAAAGTTTTACTTTTTTTTTTCTCTGTCCAGCTATTCGGCAGTTACCAGTCTTAACACATCAAAACATAATTAATTGTTACACTTAAATTTCACTTTGTTATTAGAAGCTATCAAACAGCCAGCAGTGCCCGAGGACCCCCATAATCGGAGTCATACATCCTACCACTGGTCTATCCCACCACTGGTCTATCCCATTCCTCCTAGACAAAACAAACAAAAAAACTTTCCTGTTCTGTTTCAGGCATCTGGGGATGCAGACAACCTCCAGTCTCTGGAGGCTTTGATGACAGAGTTTTTCAACTCTGGTACCAGCAATGAGAGGAAGAGGCAGATAGGTAAGTAATTAAACTTTTCTCACCAGTTCTGTTTATGTTGTCATCGTAAGAGCTCCCTTGGCTGAGTGGAAGAGTAGCTGATATGTTATTCTCGCCATGCAGGTTCAAGTCACAATCAAGATGACGGATTAAAGTACAGGAGGCTCCAGGCTCGATCCCGAGCTGCGACATCTGACCTGTTTACTTCTTAGTTCTATTTGTCCGTATTTTCTACAGATTCACGGAAAAAACTATGCACTAAGGATTAATAGCGAAAAATTCTACAGAAATATGTCATTTTTTAAAAATACCACCCTTTGCATGTATTAAGGTCCCTTTCTGTAAAATTAATCTCATTCCGCTAAAAAATCGCTCGATCTGTGTTATATGGATGCTTATAAAACATCAGCTAACAAACAAGCATCTCTCCTCGTGTAATTGATAGTCAGAATATTCGGCATTTTCGGTTTACTCTCGGTGTTTATCGGTTGTCCAAGAGTTGTGAAAATGGGGAAACTAAAGTTTGACGAGGCGGCAGCAGACGAATCACCAGCAAAATGCAAGAAAAGCCACCAAAAGTATTTAGATTCATACACTGTGGCCCTGCCTTATACCCTCTCGTAAAGGTGTCCATTATGTTCACTGCACAGTAAGTGTTAGTGACTTCAGTTACATGCATGCCGGAAGGAATGACTGCAAGAGACTTGTTGATAACAAACAGCACAAGGACTACAAGAAGCTGAAGTCGAAACAAAAGACTATAACTACTTATATTCCTCCAGCAGCTAGTGCAACACACCAACAAATACAAGTCACCGATGCAGAAGTTCTCATGTTCCACTTTATCTGCCAGTCTAATTTGCCATTATCGACTGCTGACACAATGATGAAACTAATAAAAAAAGATGTGTCCAGACTCTAAAAGAGCAAGAGGTATTTTTGTATTGCTGTGGCATTTTTATCATTTTAGTTAAGTTGTACATATCACTTTGATTTACATATGTTTATGAAGATCAAGATTGTTTTGTTGGTTTGCATTAATAAATTATTAAGAACCAAAGAACAAGGGCAGACCACATTACCATGGGTGTAACATATACATAATTTTCACTTGTCCTCATTTTCATTTCTTAACCTTAGAATGGTCAAATTAAGAATTAGAAAGAATGTGTATCCCCTTAAATAGTGGAATCTACTCGCTCTGCACAAATGTTCACTTGCTATGGCAAGCTGGCAAGTAGATTTTAACACTCCTACATACATTTTAAATCTTGGTACTAAGAGCCTTGCAAAGATGTCCGGACCATGCTATGCTTTGTGTTGATGGATACTATTTGTGGTTGCTATATATAACTGCATAATTTTTATTCAGAAATAAAATATGGAAGAAACAAGACAACGCCATCCTCTTTGATTTGGCACGTATGACACAAAGAAAGCTGGCAGACCACATGCTCTCTGGTCCGTTCATCATTTCAACAGATGGGAGTAATGATGATACTAGTAAACAGTTTCCGTTGGTAGTGCGTACCATTGACCCAGAGACGATGACTGTCAAATCAGATTTATTGTCCATTCATGACTGTAAAGAATCAGCTACAGGTATTAAATTAGTGTTGTATGAAATATCTCAATTTTTAAAAAAAAAGATGAACAGAAACTTTTACCTAGATACATGTCCATCTTGAAATAAAAATTCCAGTATTGTTTATTTTTTAAAAGATTTTAATAAATTGATAATGTAAATGGACTAAATCGGTTTCTGGAAAGTTGAAATGCATTGCACTTTTATCACAGATTTCTGCAACCCTAGTTTCTTGTTTATCAAACTTTTTGAACTTGTATTAAATACAGAAGTTTTCATGATATGTTTACATTTTTTTCAGGAGAAAACATCTTTAGGCTGATGGAAGCTGAGTTGAGATCTCGAGATATACCATGGTCAAACTTTATTGCTTTTGGGTCAGACAATGCAAGCGTAATGAGTGGGAAAAAGAAAGGAGTCATTGCATTTATGGAAAAAAACAACAGCCTAGCACATACTTGTCCGGATCTCCTCTCCATCTCATACACATTGAAGCCAATGAAACAGCTGACTACCTGCCACCTGTTGATGACATTCTAGTGGACATATTCTATTATTTCAACAAGAGTGACAAGCAGAAGTCAGAGTTCAAGGACATACAGGAGCTGTGTGGTGTTGACCAACAGAGAATTATCAAACATGTCTGCACCAGATGGCTTAGTATTGGAAGGTACTGTTATAACAAAATCAAACTAGGAGACCCGGGGAAAACAGTCCATATTTTGACTTTTTTATTTTTTTCTAGTTCTAAGCATTTTGGTATTGGCTATAAATGTCATTGATTTTTTTTTCTTAAATATCAATTTCAAGGGCTTTTATACATGTATATAGATATTTTTTAATTCAGCTTTGTATGAGTTATATTCAGTGGAACCTCTCATAAAAGAAGCCTTAATATTAAGGGCAACTCACTAATAAGGCCACATGATCTTTGGCCCAAACTCTAATTTTACTATCTATTTTAACTCAATCATTTAACTGAAAAAAATTCTTGTCCTAATGTTGTTCCTATTACTGAGGTTTTACTGCACATGCATTGACTAATGTGCATGTGTACCTGTGTTTTATGCGACATCTTTCATATGTGTCGAACGACTTCTGGATAACTGGGATGCATTTAAAGTGTACTTCAAAGCCCAGAAAGCCCAGCAAGATGCCACAAAGAAGCAAATGCTGACAAAAGCTTCTTCTAAGAATATTGGTAACTCCAAGGAAGGCATTAAGAGCTCTGAGCACAATGGTAATGTCTCTGTAGACAGTGGTCTCCCAAAAGGTGGCAGAACAAAGCCTAAGGACAGTGTTAAGATCTTTGTTGGCAGTGAAAACTCCAAGCTTGGCAGTAAAAAAGTTAGTGATAAGGTGGTGTTTGAAAAGGTATATATGGAGCCTTAATATGCTGAGAAGAAAGTGGAAACCATTCTCAGTTTTGTGAGATCACCCAGCAATATTTTTTCAGTTGAAAAGTATGAGATAAAAAAGTGTACATGTTTGAAAACAATGAGATTTTTTTAAAATTAATGAGGTTTTTTTAGTAATCTTTGACAAAAGTTAAATTTTTGTGCATGAAAACAAATAAAAATGTACATTCATTGTACAAAAACATTATATCTTATTTTCGTTTGTGATAGTTTTGCTGGTCGAATCCTGTCCAAAAACAGTGATAAGTCGCAGATCAAATGACAGATGAAGGAGGCATGACATTAGCGTCTCAAAAATGAAAACAGAAATGACTACTGGAGATCGATCTGGTTACCGGCATCGTATTGTACTTCCAATATAAATGGCAAACAAGTGCGCTTTAACAAGTGCTCGTAACGTAGTGGTGTTGCAGACTACTTTTACCTCGTAGTAATTGCTCAAAGATGATGTATTATGGATATGAAATTTTTCAAACATTATGATTGCTAGTTTATCAATTGGATTTTTTTATGTGCAGATGATATAAAATTATGTGTTTTTCTTGAAAAATATGTGTTAAAATCACAAATCGCACACCAAAAAATATCACTGATCACTCACTAACAATTATATGTATTGTTCTTGAGCTATGCCCTCAAAGTGTATGATGAGATTCTAACATGTCATCCGGCAGAAGGTCCAAAGATTCATACTCTCAATAGGTCATTACAGAAGCTACTCAGAAATCTTCTGGTTAGGTATGTCAGGCCATCTACCATTGCTTATAAACCATGAGATGAGGTTGACTACCATGTTTAAGTACAATATCAAGCCAAACTCAGAACTAGTGTGCTGCAGAGTTCATTAAAAGGAAAACTTAAAACCACTTGAAAGACACTAGAATTCAGGAATTCTATCAAAACATTGTGTGTTACTTCACAGCAGCATGTGACTATATAAAAAAGAAACTGCCTTTTGAATGAGCCAATTCTTCAGCATGCAGTAGTTGCGGATGTTGCACTACAGCAGTCAGCAATGCCAACCAGTCTGTTGTATTTCACTGAGTGACTCTCTTGCCTTCTACCAAAGGATGTATCAAAGGACAGAGTGATTGAACAGTTTGCTGCCTACAAGTCAACTGACCTGAAAACTGCTGTTGGAGAGAAAGTGTTGAAAGATAGGATGGATGAACAGTGGAAACAAACTGGACTTCTGACTGATGAAAACAGTAACACTTTGTTTCACGAGTTATCAGAGGTTATGCTTGCAGTATTGACCATTCCACACAGTAGTGCCAATCGTGAGTGAGTATTTTTAACAGTCCGTCAGAACAGAACTGATCAGAGGAGCAGTCTCAATGATGACACTCTGCAAACACTTCTTAACTTGAAGTCCCTGGCTGGAAAAAGTTGACAAAACTGAAGAGTGTTTACTTCAGATCTCTACCTGAGTGAACTCTGCATGTAGACTACAAATGGAAGTGAAAGATTGTAGTTTACCTTAATGATCTGTCTTTTAGTCAGTTTATATTACTCCGTGGCCAAAAAACTACTGAAAAGTGTCAAAAGCTACTAATAAACTACTGTCTGACTACTGACAGGGCTTAAAGGGGGTAAACAGGTCTGCGACATACCAGAGTCAGAAAAAAGATAGTGGTATAGGTCCGTTGCTAATGCTCAAGCAAATATAAGGGTAGTTCCATGACTGGTTGGCCCAGTGTCAGAATAATGTGACTGGGTGTGGTTTCATGCCAGGTGTTCACAGCATGCTTTACACAGCAAAGGCAGCACTATATCTGCTTTAAGTGGACACCGTCCCCAGATAACTGAAATACTGTTGGTCGGCGATAAACCCAATAAACAATAAACTGATAAAATTTAGAAGATCTTTTAGCTGACCAGTTGTGCACCATTGATTCTACTCAGACATTTGTTTGAGGTCTTCCTCCACAAAATGTTGGATATCACTATAATGATAATAATTGTGTCGCTGTGATGTATTTTGGACATCAAAACAAAACAATCGTTATTGACATCAATATCATTAGGCTTATTGTATGCTGTTTGTATGTCCTTGTGTTTCACTGTCTTATTTTCATATAGTTTCAGAGTTGTTGTTTTTTTTATTTTGGGGAAAAGGCCTGACCTTTCAGTATCTGAAAAAAATTACATAGCATCTACTATTATGCAACTTAGCCACTATGGAATAAAAGATAGTTTAAAGTTCTGAATGATTCTGACAGGGCCAGCCTACAGTTACTTCCTGTGATCAAACTACTACACACTTGATGGTGATAATGTTATTCGGTCATTAATATTGTCTATTGGTTATATAAAAATGCAAATTTTTTATACGAGTTTGAGAAAAAAAAATTATATGTTGTTGTTTACAATTCAGAAAAAAATGGTAAAAAATTCTTTTGACGGCATGTTTGTGACCCGCAGTTTATACCGGGCCCCAGTTTTATACACTCTCTGCCAGAGTGAGAGTCTCTGGAAATGGAAATGGATCCTGTGTGTTCTAAACATTGACGATGTGAAAAAAAAATGTGATTTTTTAAAGGCAAACAAGCCAAAATATGAGATTTTTTTGTGACTGAGGGGAATTTTTCTGCTTGAGGGTAATTTTTTTCAGGTGTGGAAGTAGCCATTTAACGGCTACAGTTATATAGAAAAAAAGTCATGAGTTATTACTGTATATGTTTGTGATTTGATTTTAGGTATATTGCCTTACATATTTGGATTTATACTGGTGACATACAGTTTTGATTTATAGAGGAAGTTCTCTAGCTATCTGGGTAGAACCATAGCAGTTCAACTTGGAGACATTCTGACATGAAGGTTGTGGTAATTTCTTTATACACAAAGGTTAAGCTTAACTTATGAGTCTTTATTCAGTGTTCCAGATTACGTCGTACTTATATCAAAATTCGCACCAAATTTGACTGGGACGCATTTTTGTAAGGTACAATATGTCCCAGGGATGCATCATAACTTTCATTTCATTTTCAGTAGAAATCCATTCTGTTTTTCCGAAAATGAAATGAAGACAAGTTTAAAATTTTCATTTATATGTTACAGGGACTCGATGGATTTTGTTTGGGACCCCAAATATTTTAGAGTACTGGGTCCCAGGGACCCAACATTTTTTATGGTAATCGCAAACACTGTTTTTTTTTTAGTGATGCCTTCAAAGTTTTGTGGAAATGTTATAAATATCCAGTGTGGGGAAAGAAACTGGTTAATCTATGAATTTATACCATTCTAAGCTTGCTGTTGCTTACCATTTTTATCCCTTTTTCTCTTCAAGCTTAAAAAGTACAGTCTTTCATGTGGCTGAAAAATAAAATGCATATTAAGACATGTGTTAAGTCCATATATATTTTTTAATACTGGGTAGTGCTATATATATATATATAATAAACTACTTATTGACCAAAACCTAAGTCTTTACTTATATCACATATCCTATAAAATTACATCTTTTTTTTTTCTTTTTGTTTACAACAAGCCATCACATGCTTCTCATTTCAGCATAAAACTTTCCAAGATGTCAATCCAATTTTCCAGGGTTTCATTTCCTCAAATCTAATGTCACATTTTCTTTAAAGATAATTGAAAAAGGCGTTCACTGCTAACAAGATTACACTTTGTTCCTTTCAATGTTATCTTTTTCCTTAATGTTTACCAAATCATCATCTGACACACTGACAAGCAACCAATTTCTTTTAACCTGATGCCATGTTATTATGGCAACAGTGCATGTAAAAACAACATGCGGCGCCGTATGACCTATCAAGTGTTGGTGTGCAGTAAAAAACCCAAAATAACGAAAACAACACGATCATCAGCATGTTCTCGTTGCTCACAAATCAGTATCACTGTATATTGACTAGCACGGCGACCATCTCTTGACCAATCAAAAAGCTTTTTAATTCCAAATATGTGATATTTATATTTTTTGTTATATTTTGCAGTAATAGTTATTTTTTGTTTGTAGAGGGGTTGCTGAACCAGTTTAGTCAGGACCCGTGATTGTTGGAGACACTCTCTCTATTACCTGGCCAACACTCAGAACGAGTATGTCATGATGTACTGCATGACAGTTCTAGAGGTGAGTACCGCTTAGATGATGGGCAAATATGATTAAAAACTGGTGACACCCTGCCAAAATAATTGATCATTGGTTGTTTAATCTACATTTTCTCTGATTTTCGGCGGATTTCCGATTTTTTTTACAGTCTAGAAGGGTCCTGAGATTTGCCAGATCCAGGGAGAAAATTTGGGTGGGTGGGTGGCGTAAGGGGGGAGGGTAGTCAGTCTGCTCACGTGATAATCTCTGGGGCGGATACCGTTACGCACGGCTCGGAGAGCTCTTTCTTCAAAATTGTGGTCTCCAGGTTTGTAGAGTAGAAAAGACGACGTGAATACAATTGATTCAGGTGTAAAGAAGGCTTTTAAATGGAACTGGATGGAGTTTGAAGTGGATGGACAGTTGCTCGGGAAGTTCACAGTACATATAAATCGCCTTGAAACAATGATGTGAAGTAAAACATTTATTAAAGATTAGAGACAATGTTTACTTGATACATTGTATGATTAACGAGATTGGAACATTTTATGAAAATTATTTAGTAGTGAAAGAGAACATTGTGAAATCATTGAGCGAAACAGTTTGAGACCCAGTCTGACAGTGAAATACCTTGTTGTTAAGGTGAGTGTGATCTTAAATGGAAAAAAACAGTCATGAAAGATAAACATTCTTATGCTGGTAGTTTTGCTCAGTAAGGGTAAGCCAAAGTAAGAAAAAGCCCTCTGGAGTTCTCGGAATTTGGTACATGGGAATGGCTGTTTCTATTTTTTCATCTGGAGGGTGGGGGATTGGCCCCTAGACCCCTCATCAATTTTCAGATTTTTTGCTTCTGGTTTCAGCCTCGTGCCTGAATCTAATATCAGTTTCACAAATGTCACTCTTTGAAGATCACAATCTGTGCTAATTGATAGAGAACTGCAAAAATGTCATGCAAAAGCACTTAGCAAACCATTTGAAAAGATTTAACATGTCATGTATATGTATAATGTACTGGACTGCAAATATTATGATAATTAAGATAATTCAATCGGTTATGCATGTTTTATTCTCAGATATGTTTTATGCATCGTCCATGGTGAAGCAGAATTTTAAATCCAGGGCTTTATGCACATATTAAAAGTTGCCCTTCTGGCACAATAGTTGGAAGGTTAAATCCCAGATTCAGTGGCTGCCAGAGGATTTCCCAGGCAAACCAAATTTAAAGGCAAGATCTGCTGGGTATTGGCTTAAGGTACAGGAGGTCCTTGGGGTTTATGCCAAAGTAAGTCTATAGCTCCATTGTTAAAGGTCATGCAGATATAAGGGTAGTATCAGGGATGGTTGCCAATATAATGTGACTAGTTGTAGTATCAAGTTGGGTGTTATCTGTCACAGTAAGATTATCACAATATCTGTTTTTAGAGGACCCTACCATATTTCCTCAGTCATAAGTTAACTTCACTCATAAGTCGAGGTGGATTTTGTGGGTCAAAATGGCCAGATTTTACTTCAGCCCGACCCGGCCTGAAGTCGAGGTGATATTTCATGTATTGAGATATCTTGTTGAATTCATCACTGTAACAATTTCAGTAAGTAAGATACCACAAACTTACAGTTTGCTATACTCCGGTACCTTAATTTGTACCAATAACTGGAATTATACAATTGTTAGAATATTTTTTAGCAAACTCTACGAATCTGAGCTTTAAGCTGTTGTCATAAGAAATAATGTTTTCTTTTTGACACATCTTGTTGAAATAGTTGTATCTCCACATAACTGAAATAAGGTATGTGGAATAATAAACTCAACTAACAAATAAACATTCCAAGGCTGCATATAGAAGTTATACAAAATAATACATCTCCTATGATATTTGTTTAGCTCATTCTCTCATGTTTACCTTTAAGGAAAGTTTTTCTACGTATAAGCGGAGTACTGGCCGCAATAGCTCAGATAGTAGAGCGTCGGCTTGCAGATCGGGAGATCGTGGGTTCATACCCCGGCTGGATCAAACCAAAGACTTCAAAGTTGGTAGTAGTGTCTTCCCTCCTGAAGCTCAGGGCTAAGGGGACAGCATTATGCCTGACTCATCGGTGTCAGTATAATGGACCGGCCGGGTTTAGTCCCTGGGCACCTCATAAGTGCTCCTGTGCTATAATGATAGAAATGTTGCTGCACAATATCGGCAAAAATACCGGGCTAATCCCTATTGATTCATCGAATTAGTGGAGTGATAGAACTTTGTGATTATGTTTTGAATTACATTTTATTATTTATCTGCTAATGTGAAATGCTGGCACATTATTCATAGTAGATGTTTATTGTCATCGCTATGATCTAGAAGCTTGCTGGTTGTAAGGACTAAGGTGTATGTTGGAAGGAAAAAAAGTAGTACATGAAAACTGATCATAAACTGATCAAATGACATTTGTTAACTTGCTTTTCCACAACAGACACTGATCAATCGCCAGTGGATGGGCCTGGGAGTGGAAAACAAACAGAGATTCGCAGCCTCCTCAACCAGTTTCTGCTAGAGCATCACACCAAGGTTCCGACGTTTATTCGAAACAGCTCTGTCAAGGTGGGTCGTAGACATTGGCAGGATTGACTGGCCTCACTTCTACCCAGAATTCTTCAGCAGCGTCCTTCAGGTTAGTAACAATCGACGTCCAGTGGGGGATATATCTGAGTTAATAGAGGGATATATGTCACAATTATGTGAACATACTGTACATTGTTAGTAGTGGTCATGAAAATGGTTGCATTGGACGATGCTTTTGAGTACAAGAAATATATACTTTGGAAAAGACAGGCAGAAAAGTCCTGTTATTTTCTCAACCACAGGCTATGTGTTGCTCCATCATCCTTTTCAGGAAATATTGGGGGTTCATTATGTTATGGTATTCCATTTCTTTTATTTATTATATTTTTGGATAGGGTGGTATTGACTATACTTGGAAGGGTAGTGTGTTTATTACATTGGTTGATGTGGAGGAGTTATTTGAAAGCGAGGGTAAAGATGCTTTAGAAAAAGTAATTTGTGAATAAATGTGAATTACTGCAAATAAAAGTCAATGAGTAAACAATTCCTCTTATGTAGCATTACTTTGACATTTTTTAATTCTATAGATGTTAACATTTTTTTAGTAAGTGACAATAACCTGTCTTCAGTTTAAAATTATTATTTTTTGTTCTGATAAATGATACCCAATTATTGTAATGTAAGGAATGAAGACAACTGTTGCCGATTTTTTACTTAAGATTCTCCTACTTAGTTAATCCAGCAGCCGGAAACAACAGCCCTGGGTCTGATCCTGCTGCAGACTACATCAGAGGAGTTGGCAGTTCCGCGGGAGGACCTTGCCATGTCACGAAAGGAAGAGCTACACAAGTTGCTTTTGCAGCAGGTGCCCTCTGTCCTCAACCTACTTAATCGTAAGTCTTGTAGAAAGTTATTTCTGCATTCAGTGCCCATATTATTTTCTCATTTTAAACTCATTAATATTGTCTTTGATTAGACTTTGACTTTGATTCACATGCAACTACTTTTGTTTGGAATATAATTTCCTGGTCATTATGCTTTTGTTATTATATTTATTTAATAAAGCAGAATTATTAAACCACACTCTTTTGTTAAATTATAAGGTATTGTCATTCATTACAATTGATTAACGTTCAAAAGGAGTAGTTATGGGCTATCCTTTTAGAGTAATTAGCTAGTTTAATTTGCCTAGTTATTGTATAATTAATATTCATAATTTTCTTACCTTAACCCTAGCTTATATTTGTTTAACTTTATGTTATCTTCTTTTAAAATGTTTGATTTGATTTTATCTGTTTTAATAAATAATTAATAATAATGAATGTATCAGAGTCACTATTATTAAAAATGCAAGCCCAGCAAGAATATAGGTGACCTCTGCTTTGGAAAGGTAGTGAAATTTCGAGACAATGAAAAAAAATGGTTTTGATAAACTGTCGAGCATAAGCTTTGTGTTGAATAAACCTCCCCTTGTTAAAATGTACAACTCCGCATATGGCTCGTTTTCAGAGAACTGGAAAAAATAACAGCCATCACTCAGTGATTTGGTTGTATTTATTTTTAATACAAATATAAATTATAATTATAATTAAAAACCATGTGTTCTTTAATTAACTTTAAAATGCTAATGACCAAGTCCTCACAAGCAACATAAAGCAATGTACATTTTTTTAATTATATCTTTGCAGTTAATTTTAAATAACAATACCTTAATAATACAATTTATGCAACCAGATTTAAAACTAAGCACAAAAATGTAATGGCCGTTATTTTTTTCCAGTTATCTGAAAAAGAGCCATTTACATCTAGTTTAGACAGGCTGGACACAATTTTGCAAACACTTAATGAATTTGTACTGCTGTAGGATTTTAACTGTATGACTATTCATTTCACATGACTGGCTGCAAAAGGTTAAGAGGTAGACAGTCGGTTTGTGGATCGGAAGATCGCTGGGTCAAACCAAAGACTTTAAAGTTGGTAGTAGTGGCTTCCCTCCTAACATTCGGGGCTAAGGGGACAGCATTATGCCTGGCTCGTCGGTGTCAGTATAATGTATCGGCCGAGTTCAGTCCCTGGACACCTCATAAGTGCCCCTGTGCTGTAATGATACAAATGTCTCAGTACAGTTTTGGAAAAAATGCCGACAAATCCCCATCCCTCATTTCACACCTTAGTAACAGAAATCCATGGAACCATGTCTTGGCAAGCTAGGACATTTAAACTCTGTAAAAGTAATTTCCCCCTGAATAGTATTCACTGCCTGCTTCAGCCACTTGCATACTTAGTTGAAGCCTAGAGACCTTCCAAGCGTTGAAGTCCTTCCATCTCTATACACGCTCCTGGTGGTAGGGCTGGAGAAGTGATTGATGTACTTTGTGTCAGCAGTTTGCATTCAGCTTTTATTCTCCTCATCATTTCATTCAAAAAGCCCTGAAGATCTTTCAGGTATGCCAGGTAGCATGCCTCTTATATCAGCTATAGAATAAGATTTGCATTTTGGCATAATAAGCCACTAACCATTTACAGTTTTTAAAAACCATGCTTCTAATTTTCTGTTTTGCTAGCAATGACAAGCAAATGGACTAAAAGCATAACTTCAAATTTGGCAGCAAATAATGCAGCACCTGATCAGATATTGATTACGAGAGTTACGGGAAAGTGCAATTTTTTTTTGTCGAAGGTCTTTATGTAGATAAAGTGTGTATCAGGTTAGACAATGGTTGATCCAGATCTACACTGTTTAAGTAGACAAAATGAAATTATATATAGGTTGATATTGTAAGAGGGTCAGTTAAAAAATACAGGGCCACCATTTATTCTTTTGATGCCATTATTTCAGATGTGCTTGATGTCGCTTTGGAGAAGCACCGTCACATGATTTCGGCCACGCCCCCTCCATCCCCCACCCATGGAGAACAGAGCACCCCACAGAAACCTTCCTCCTCCATGCTTCTCTTCACCTCATCCCCTATTAAGTCAGGTGAGATAAAAAAACAACACAAAAACCTTCAGTTCTTATTTACCATTAGTCTTAACCATTGCCATGCATCATTTTTTAATATTCTAATACCGTTCTGGGGCGCCCATGGCTAGTGGTAGAGTCGCCGATTTGTAACTCCTCTGATTGCTTAGCCTCTCACCGCGTGGGTTCGAGGCCCGTTCGGGGTGAAGGTTTTAATGTATGAACAAGGTCTTCCAGCTGACTTGCGGGGCACTGGTGATTCTACCCAGACATTTGTCTGGGGTCTTCCTCCTCCAAAAAGCTGGACATTGCTATACTGATCATAACTGGTCGCTGCAGTGTATTTCAAAAAGAAAAAAAACCAAAAAACTAATACCATTCTAAACTTTTAGTTATTTGCTCACATCTTAATGCATTTAGATGGCATGATAAGCCAGTAAATACAAAGCAAGCAAATAAAAGTAGATCCTAATCAGATATGAATAAAACTGTTTGCCTGAGCAGTTTGTATTTAGCAGGCTAAGAGTTGGGTCTCAAGACACTTGAGACGTAACTCATATTATTAATTCTGTATGTGCTGCCGACACATAAACACGTGCAACTCTTCATTAGGAGTTGGAGTGTCCATTTTCTGTGAGGAGATCTCTCTTGACCTTAAGTCAATAGTTATGATATTTGTCAAGGGTCTTCCTAGAGTAGCCAATAATACCAGAATGACGATATTTATGTATCTATATTGAATGTGTGTATAACGCTTTCAGTCATACAGTTCTCCTAAATTACCATATACCTTTTGCATAACCAGAGAGCTAATCTGGCCTTCTGACATACATACATGTAGGTAAGCTGATGATGAAGTTAGCCCAGGTTCATAGAGCTTTTACAATCTTCAGTGAGTGGTTGATAGTAGTTATGTTTAAGCTGTTTTATCAGCTAGAAGGAATTGTTGAATCATTTCTATGTAGATAAAGGTTTTCAGAAATAAATTTTCTTTCAGGTGACATATTTTTCATGTTAATTTTCATTAAACATGTTAGTTTATTTAAAAGATTTAAAAAGGGGGGTTAAATTAAAGCTTAGAACAAAAGAAATATATTCTAGGCAATATCTTTTTATTTGATTTTTTTATTAAGTGCAATAAAATTTCTAAAAGACAACATTTGATCAATAAAAAGTGAAATTTATATAACAAATTAAAGCTGTTTGTGGAGGACACAAGAGCAGCTGACAGCAGCTGGGGTGTGAACAGAAGCGAGAAGTATTCCTGGGGTTGGTTCTCTCTACATCAAAAGATGATGGACATTAGATCTTAGTTGAAATAAATGAATGTAAAAATTATAAGTATTTGTCAACTTTGTATTTTTATTTCACTTACAATAAATGGACCAATAATTCAAATATATAAAATAATTAATTTAATTTACTAAATCCCCAGAAATATGTATTGAAGTTATAAAAACAAAACAACTATAGACTATTAAAACTGCAACTATACACATTCTAAACCAGACTCCCCAAAGCCAGAATATTCTGACTCAGTGTCACTGCCAAACAAAATATGATAAGCACCAAGCATGCTTATACAGCAAGATATGGTAAAACTAAATAATATCTAATGAGGCATCTACAAGGTTTTTAAATAAGTGTTAATGATGTGATAATTAGAAGGCAAATAAACTAGGCGATCAAATGAAGATTAATGTCAACCTTCCAAGTTAATCCACAGAGCAATTTGCCCTCTCTCATTAGTCTGGTGTTGTATGGCCCTGTCCATTTCCATTGCGGCACACAAGCCATGGGGGTTCTGGATGATTGGCACATCTTTATGCTTTCCCAGAATGGGCTTAGTACAGGAAGTGGAAGTGGAATATTTGGTGTACTCGGTCTGAGGTTGGCTTTGACTGAGATGATGTGGTTAGAAATTGTTTGCATGTGTAAATAATGGTAAATCCCATCAGGGTAGAGAGCAAACTTCACAAATTTCCACAATTTTTTCATAACAAACCCCGTTTTTATTTACTAGGGGTAATGTTCAAAAATTTATTTTACTGAATTGAGAGACTTTACAAAAAGGTTTCTCCTATAATTTAGCACTTTACTTCGAGAACATTATATCGCCAAACCATTCACTTGACGCCATTGCATTGGTATGAGTCTGGCGCACATTGCCAAAAATCACCAAAGCATTAGACAAAGGGATAAGGAAGGTCAAACATTGATAGAGCCTTTATTTTAATTCTTTGTTTGCTTATCCATATTTATAGACACTGCTTTAAACAAAAAGCTTGTTAGTGAGCATGTGGATGGAATATTCACAAAAGATGAAAAATTTCAAAAGACATTAAGGAAGTCAGACGTCTATGGCAGGAGTTCCTTAACTAAGTCTGTATATCCTCCATTATAAATCTGGCCCAAATCACGGACTTTAAATCATTATGTGATATGCCAGCTAGCTGTGTGCTATTCAAATTATACTACAATACAAAAGTCACATTCCTTGATTCAGACAGTGCCTTAAATAAGTTCACGTTTTACGGCGTGTTGTTTTAAGCCAGACAATACGAAAGTCACATTTCTTGATTCAGACAGTGCCTTTATTAAATTTCCCATTAAATTGCATGTTCTTTCTAGCACAACGTTGATGCTTCAATCATCTAGTTAATATTCTGGACTTTATTTTTACCCAGTTCATTATATATTACGTTTGATTATTTAATAGATCACAGAACTGCAATTATTCACAAATTGTTTTGTCAGACTGAACATGGAAGTTATACCAGAATTACAAAAATAAGTATTATGTTATTCTTGCAAAGATAACCATTTCCTTGTCCAACATTGTCACTGATTTTTCTCTAGATTTTTTTTAAATCATTTGTATCAACTTGTTATCAAAATATTTGTAGATTCTTGTTTCACTGTATTCCAAAAATTTCTTTGCATGATATTTTTATTGAAAGATTTCCATTCATATCCCTCTAAAAGTTTTCTTTTTTATGCCAATTACTATTAGAATTTATAAAAAAATGTTTCAAGGCTCTTTTTGAAAGGAAGTAAATAAAAGAAACATTAATTCTACTAGTCTATAAGTCATTACTTTTCATGTTTAAAACAATCTGTGTTTAACCATTTAAATTAAAGTGTGTTTATATGTAAATAAATTTTTATGAAAAAGAGGAGTTTTTGGCAAAAATTTAACAGAAAGTGTAATTTTTTCTATAAACAATAGCCAAGTTTTTTCCAAATATAATCATTGTTTGGATCTGTAGATTATTTTCTTTTTTAAAAACTGTCCCATAAAAAATAGCACATTTGTGTGGAAAAATTATTTAACTTCCCTGAAAATAATTAAAATACTCTTTATTTTTGAGATATGTAAATTTTAAAACTTAAATTTATTTTCTTAATGAAATCATAATTTACCTTTGGTTAAATGACTTAAGATTTGATTTGACACAAACTTGCATCTGATGAATTGTTTGATTTTTATCAAGATATGTTTATTTCAATTTTGAAGTTTTCTTTAGGTTTGTTATCCATTAAATTTAATCGTTTTTCTGTGTATTACTATATACAGATAGTCTGATGAGCCGCATGTTCAAGTCTCCGGGAAGCACGATCCAGTTGGAAGCACTTCCACCCTTGGACTCTGGTACCCAGCACCTGTGTGTTCTCACCCTAAACTGTTTGGCCCATTTCTTCAGCTGGGTACCACTCTCTTCCACCATCACCCCGTCCCTCCTCACCACCATCTTCCACTTCGCTGGCTTTGGCTGTGAGACACTCACCAGCAGGTCAACCAACTCAAACTCTGGTTACAACACCAGCTCGAGTCATCTGGGAATCCTAGCCATGAACTGTATTAACGAGCTACTGTCCAAGAATTGCGTGCCACAGGAATTTGAAGATTATCTGCTTCAAATGTTTCAACAGACATTTTACCTCCTGCAAAAACTTACAAAAGATAGTGTGACTTGTTCAACTGGGAATAGACTGACAGAAATTGACGAAAAGTAAGTCTTTTTAATTTGTTCATTTCATGTATACATCTAAATGCAACAACATTGGTCTAGCTATAGGTCTTATCAAATCTTCATGTCATTTTTTGTTTTATGTAATTTTAAATTTACTAATGTATTTGTCATTGTTTTAACCCTTTCACTCATGGTTTGGCGATGTTTGGCGTTGTGCGTCAGGCTAATAGTTTGGCGATCTTTGGCGTTGTGCGTCAGGCTCATGCATACGCGATTTTACGCTATGCAGTCATTTCCATAGTTTGGCGAAATTACGCCCTCAAAGTTAAGTGCAAAATCATAAGTGAATACTTCATGTAAAGTCTTTCTTTTATCTTTATTCAGTAAGATTAAGCCTTTATTTATACATTTAGTAAATAAAAAAGGGGGTTTGTTCTGAAAAAATTGTGACAATTTGCTAAGTTTGTAGAGCACCCTAATGGAATTTTCCATTGTTTACACTCGCTGGCAAATCTTACCATTTCTAAACCGCAACAACTCTCACATGGTCAGCCTTACAGTAAAAACCGAGTATGCCGATGTAATAAACATCCGCTTCCTTCACAATAAATGGAAGTGAAGTATTTGATGTTGAAAAATTTTGCCGACTTACCGGAACCCCCTGTTGCTTCGGGGCAGCATTGGATCATAAAACCCACTGACTAATGAAAGGGGCAAAATGTTTTATTGCTCTGTGGATCAACTTGGAAGGTATTTAAGCTTCAATTGATTGCCTCGTTCATTAGCATTCTAATCGCTGCATCGTAAACACCTATTGAAAAAGATCTTGTACACAAATTGTTTGATGATATTTTTGGATAGTCTCACTTTATCTTGCTTCAGAAGTATGCCTGATGCTTATGATATTTTGTTTGGTAGTGACACTGAGTCAGAATTTTCTGTTTTGGGGAATCAGATTGAAATGTTGTTATTTAAATAAAAAACAATAGCAATTAATGAATATTTCAAACATAAAATAAAGAAATTGCCTATGACATATTTCTTTTGTTTTATTCAAACCTTTCTTCTAACAATTTATATAACCTCAAATGCATGAAAAGTATATCATCAGAAAGAAAAATTATTTCTGAATAAACTTTTTAATTACATAAATATGATTAAATAACTCATTCTAGCTAAAAAATAGCTTAAACATAACTACTGTCAGCTTCCCACACAAAACCAATAATGCTCTATGAACCTGAGGTACCTTTGTCACCAGTTTACCTATGCATGCCAGGTGGCCTGATAAGCAATCTGGTTATGCATTAGGCATATGGTTATTTAGGAGAACTGTATGAGTGAAAGGGTTAAGCCAAAGACATATTTTATTTACTAATCTTACATGTTCGGTGTATGACTGTATAACGCCATTGAATAGAAAAAGGTGTTTAGACAAATAAACCAGTTGCAATTGGTCACTATATATGGCATAGTGGTAGAGTCACGATTTATAACTCCTCTGACTGCTTAGCCTCTCACAACTTGGGTTTGAGACCTTTTCGGGGCAAAGGACTTAATGTGGGAAGGTCTTTCCAGCTTACTTGCGGTGC